>APFE030228362.1:205278-270556 GCA_000404065.3 Pinus taeda
ATTCCGAGTTGGTGGATCCCACATTGTACAGGCAGCTGATTGGTTCGTTGATGTATTTGGTCAACACTAGACCAGATATCTGTTTTGCAGTCAACACGATGAGTCAGTTTATGTGTGAGCCTAGGAAGGTTCACTGGGTGGCTGCAAAACACATTTGCGGTACTTGCAGGGGACAGTGGATTATGGTCTGGACTACAGGCAGGGGGATGGAGTGAGATTGGCAGGTTATACTGATTCTGATTGGGCAGGTTGCGCTTCTGATAGGAAGAGCACTTCAGGGCGCTGTTTTGGGTTGGGTTCGGCAGTAGTATCATGGTTCAGCCGAAAGCAGCAATCAGTAGCATTAAGTTCAACGGAAACAGAGTATATGGCAGCCAGCCTAGCTAGTTGTGAGGCCATCTGGCTTCGCAAGATGTTGTTTGGCTTATTTGGCCAGCCGTTGAGACCTTCAGTGATTTACTGTGATAATCAGAGTTGCATTAAACTCACGGAGAATCCAGTATTTCATGACAGGTCAAAGCATATCGGGATCAGATATCATTTCATCAGAGACTATGTTCAGAAGGGAGCTGTGAAGCTTGAGTATATTTCCACTGATGAGCAGGTAGCAGACATTCTTACCAAAGCCTTACCACGGGGCAAGCATGTTTACTTCAGAGACAAGATGGGTGTGGTGAGGAACACCTTCCTCGGTAAGAGGGAGTGTTGAAATTTGGTACCGGAGGACAGGTGGTTCCCTAAGGCTTTGATCTTTGGCCTAGGGAAAAGTGTCCAAAAGAATTTAATTTTTCTCCTAAAGTAACTTTATAATTTTTATAAAGTTAAATCTAATTTAAAAGTGACTTTAATGATAAAGTTACTAAAGTCTAATTTTAAAGTGACTTTAATAAAGTCAATGTAAAATTAGAAAGGAAAAGTGACTTTGGAAATAAATGACTAAGTGGGTCTTCATTAAAGTGGGGTGAATTAAAAAATAGAAAGTGAGATTTAAATGAGCATTTAATCTCAGCCCTAGATCTCAATCTATTTCAGGGATTGGATTTAGGGGTTCCCCAAAAGTCACTTAGGGTTAGATTAAAGGAGGGAAAGAAGGAAAAGGTCATTCATTCTTTCATGAGCAGATTGAGAGAAGGAGAGCAAGAGAGATTTCTGGACAGGGAGGAGAAGGGGACAGCAATTTGGCACACATTCCAAGGCAGCATTTTAGCAAATCCATACAGCTGAATTAGCACACAGTGAAAGGCAGATTTGGGCACGATTTTCTAGAAATCTGTACAAGTGCACAAAAATCAAGGAGCAGAAATCCGTACAATAAGTGGTTGTACCTTGGCACGCAAATCGAGGCAAATCCATACAACTGTACTGCTAGTATTTTTTGCACAGAAATCGAAGAAATCCGTACAGCATATTTATGGTAGCTTGCACTCTTTTCTAGGCAAGTCGTACAGCAGCATTTAAGGTTGAAATTGGCCACAAAAATCGAGGAGGTTGTGCAACATTTATCGTTGTTCTGTTTTGCTTTTTGCAAGTTTTTCCAGTTCGCTGTGAGGCACGGAAAACAAGATAAGTTGTAAAAGTTTGCTTGTTGATTTTTTGCTGAATATTTCTCTCACTGTAAAAGCATTTTCTAGAAATAAAAAAAGCTTTCGAGCTAGTTTTCCCCAAGAGTTGTAGGGGGTTTTTCCAGGGTCACCTTGACCAAAAATCATTGTGTTTAAATGAGTTGAATGGCTATTTGTATGTGCTGATTTTTATTTCTGCATTTTCCAGCATTCTGTAAAATTTCCAGAATTTGTGTTTTCAGCAAAATTTATTTTTTCAGTTGTTCAATGTATGGATATGGGAAAGGGCATTTAACTATTTTGGCGAAATAAGGTAAAACTGAAAACCGGGGTGGGAAATGAGAAATTTTTACAATATTTTGATTAAATACCCTTCTCAGCTTATTTGATAATAATGCTCCTTTAAAAAATATGAACCAAAACCTTGGAAATTCCCTTCTTCTTCTTCTTTTTAAAAATCTAGTAATAAACCTTCAAAACTTTAGTAGTAAATCTAATTTTTTCTGCTTTAAAGAACTTTAATTTACTTTTTCTTTTCTCATAGTGACCTTAGGGTTTGTAAAGGTAACCTTTTAACTTCATTAGTTCTTGAAACCCCTCTTACCTTTATAAAAATATGTGGCAGCCTTTTTTTAATTAAGAAAAATTAACTTAATAAATTCAATATCAAAACGATTCTCAATTTAATATGACTCCTTTAGTTAAGTAAATTGTTATGAGAAGAGATGACTATCCCAACGAGTCGCACCAGAATTTGATTTTAAGAATGGATCTAATGGACTATTCTTTTAACACTCATGGATTTGACCATGGATTGGTAATGAGTTGGCTGACAATTGACAACAATGTCACTTCCCTTGTTACTCTCTTTGTTGTCAATGTACACATAACTTGAGAGGTTGTGTTATGCTCTTGACCTGCGAGAAGATGCCAGAATACCAAATATGCAAAGAAATACAACCCAGAACACATGACAAAATGAGAAATAACAGCATGTATTTTATTATTCAGAGATGAAAGCAATGTTCACTTGCCTCTTCGAGGGGTCAACCTCCAATAGAGCAGGGCTCGTTTACAAAATAAGACACGACCCTCCTCAATGGGGAGTCTCTATCCTTTATATAGGATTCATACATGCAATACCATGGGTCAGTACCATGGTTCTATTAATACCATCTATCTAATACCATGGCCCATTTGCAACTAATTGTGGTCCCTTTCTTTAAATGGGGGTCAACCACTTACAATTATTAATATGGGCTTTATTGACTCTTTAATTAACAATAACAGTGACTCGACCTTATTACATAAATAAGGGGGTTAGGGTTGGACCCTAACATGCCCTCCCCCATAAAAATAGCCTTGTCCTCAAGGCTGAAGCTGCGGAAACTGCTGAAGAATAGTGGTTGGTTCCCAGGTTGCATCTTCTAGAGAGGTGTCTTTCCACTTGACGAGGAATTCCTTGATCGTGTGGTCGTGCACGTACCGTTCTCGTGTGTCTATTCAGGTTGGAGCCAAATTCCATCCAATTCCAATAGACTAGTTTGAATTCTGCAATTGTTCCCTACCACTTTCTTGAGGCATGAGACATGGAAGACGGGATGGACTTTTGCAGTTGGTGGCAAGGCTAGCTTGTAGGGTACTTTTCCAATGCGCTGAAGTATTTGATACGGTCCATAGAATTTTGGAGATAATTTCTAATGACCCTTGTCTTTGAGTGATGTTTGCTTGTATGGTTGCAGCCTCAAGAATAACTGATCCCCCTCTTGAAATGTGCACTCTGAACGATGTTGGTCAGCATGTTGCTTCATATGATTCTGAGCTTGATGGAGATTATCTTTGAGGTGGGCGAGCATGGTTGCACATTTCTGTAGGAGTTGATCCAATGCTTGTACCTTAGAGCATCCAGGGATATAAGAAGTAGGTGAAGGGGGGAGTTGACCATAAACTGCTTCATATGGAGTCATCTTGGTGGTGGCATGATAGTCAGTATTATACCACTATTCGGCTAGAGGTAACCACTGTGCCCATAGATGTTGCTTTTCTGAAGTGAAACACCTGAGGTAGGTCTCCAGACATTTGTTGACTGTTGCAGTTTGTCCATCAATTTCGGAATGATAAGAAGTACTAAGTTGGAGTTGGGTGCCTTGTAGCTTCAAAAGTTCCTCCCAAAAGTTACTGGTGAAGATCGGGTCACGATCAGACACAATGGAAGTGGGCATGCCATGCAATTTGAAGATTTGGTCCATGAAAGATTGAGCCACCAAAGCGGGTGTAAAAGGGTGGGGTAGGGCACAAAAATGAGCATACTTAGAAAGTATGTCCACAACCACCATGTTGACTGACTTGTTCCCTTACTTCGGAAGACCAGTAATGAAATCCATAGAAACATCCGTCCAGATTGAGGCAGGTATGGGCAATGGTTGTAAAGTGCCTGGGGACTTAACTGTTTCTCCTTTGTGGCACTGACACACATCACATTCAACTACAAAAGTAAGAATGTCCTTTTTCATGCCTGTCCAAAAGAAGGAACGACGAGTGCGAGCATAAGTCTTTTGAAAGCCTGAATGGCCTACAGTGGGAGATGAGTGCAACTCTACCAAAATGCGCCTTTTGAGGGTGGATGTTGGTGATATCACTACTTTGTCCTTATAGCGAAGAATATCACCCTTCCAAGAGTAGCCGGTTGTGGAATTTGGATCTGCTTGCAAATTATGAATGAGTTGGGAGAGCGAAGGATGTGAAAACCATTCCTTGCAAACTTCTTCAATCCACTCTGAAATGGGAAGAGAGATTGCTAGCAGGGTGTTGTTCTCCACAAATTGGTGTGATAAAGCATCCGCTATGACATTTTCGCGCCCTTTCTTGTAAATCATCTCATAATCATATCCCAACATTTTGGCTAGCCATTTATTTTGTGTGGCAGGGATAGGCATTTCTCCAAAAAATATTTAAGGCTTTGATGCTCTGTGCGGATTTGGAAACGTCGCCCCAATAAGTATGGGCGCCAGGTATCCACTGCATGTAAGATGACCACCATCTCCTTCTCATAGGTAGACTGTCCCAGATGTTTCCCACTTAGTTGTTGGCTAGTGAAGCCCAAGGGTCGACCTTCCTGCATTAAGACAGCCCCAATAACCTTACCTGAAGCATCACATTCAATTACAAAAGATTTGGTGAAGTCGGGTAGTGCCAATATAGGAGTGGAACACATGGCATGTTTGAGAGCTATAAACGCCTGTTGTGCTTCATCATTCTAGAGGAATGAATTTTTCTTGAGAAGGTGAGTGAGGGGTCTAGCAATGCGACCATAATTGCGGACAAATTTGTGATAGTAGTTGATGAATCATGAGACCCAAGAATCCTCTCAAACTCTTCAAGGTCATTGGTTAGGGCCAATCCTGCATTGCCTGCATCTTTTTGTGATCCACACTAACACCTTCACACCCCACAATGTGGCCCAAATACTCGACTTCTTTCATGCCAAAATAACACTTGGACAAATTGACAAATAATTTATGCTTCCCGAGCAGTTGCAAGAGCAGGTCTACATGCTGAAGATGTTTTTCCCAGGTGAGGCTATAGATGAGAATGTCACCAAAGAAAACAAGGACAAATTTTCTGAGATATGGTTTGAGTGGGTGATTCATGAGGCTCTGAAAAGTGGATGGGGCATTACAGAAACCAAATGGCACGACCAAGAATTCATAATGGCCTTCATGAGTTTGGAAAGAAGTCTTCGGAATGTCTACTTCTTTCATGCGAATTTGGTGATAGCCCGAACGAAGGTCTAGCTTAGTAAAGAATTGAACCCCATTCAATTCATCCACCAAATCATCAACAACCGGCATGGGGAATTTATCTTTGACCGTCAGCTTGTTGAGGGCCCTGAAGTCTGGACACATACGCCATTCCCCATCATCTTTCTTGAGCACCATGACCACAGGCGATGAATAAGGACTAATGCTAGGACGAATGACACCGGCTTCCATGAGTTCCTTGATGATTTTTCAATTTCATTATTTTGGGAGAAAGGATATCTATATGGGCACACATTCGATGGTTGTGCCCCAGGGACCAAAGTAATGCTATGATCATGTTCCCCTCTTGATGGTGGAAGCTCATGAGGTTTGTCAAAGACCTATAGATGGTTGTTTAAGACCTGTTGCATCTCAGGATGAATATGAAGGGTAGGGGGCTCGAAGGCCTGAATGGCACTAAATTGGGTGATAACTCCATGGTGGCCCTTTTTTAACAACCTTTCCATCCGATGCGAGCTGATGATAGAAGAAGTACCTGCTTGGAGCCCGCAAAGGGTATGCGTGTGGTCATTCTGCTTAAAGCTCATATATAACTCCTGGAAATCCATTGTGACTGGGCCAAGTGTGCGGAGCCATTTAGCACCCAGGACAATGTCACACCGACCCATGTTAATGTCAAACATGTGGGTCTTTAGGTGGTAATCTCCCATCTGAAGTTTGATATTTTCACAGCGGCCATCACATTTCATTGTTCCCCCATCAACAATCTGTACCTGGAAATTAGAGACTGCTCTGACAAAACAATTCTGCGACTCTCTGATGGATAAAGTTATGTGTGCTGCCACTATCAATCAAGACTACTATAGGGCGATGTTTAATAAAACCTCTAATTTTGAGAGTTTAGGGAGAAGAAATGCCTGCCAAAGCATGGAGCGAGATAACTGGTTCTTCTAGTGTAGCTGGGTGCTCATTGTCCGACTGGTTGTCCTCAATTTCCTCCTTTGGTCCCTCAAAGGATGGGGCTTCCTCAGATGAACTGTGATTAGTAACATCAATTTGAAAGAAGTTGGGTTCCTTTCATTTATGCCCCGGGGAGTATTTGTCATCACAATAGTAACACAATCCTTGCTTTCTTCTTTCCGCCATTTCTGCTGGTGACACCTTTTGAACCTTAAGTGTTTGGGTAGTGCCTAGAGCCTGGGTGGGGCGTCCCTTGGCTATGAAATTTGGACGAGGCGACTGGGTCGTTAATGCGCGTTCCACTTCACGAGCCATTGTGCAAGCTTCCAGCCATGTGGGTGGGTGGGTGGTGCATCCGGACATGAGCTTGAATGGCTTCTTTGAGACCACTGATAAAACATTCCAAGTAGAATTCATCTACCAGACCTCCTGTGCGAAAATCTAATGCCTCAAAGGCTGTAATATAGTCGTGTACTGTGCCTATCTGTCTAAGCTTAGTAAGACGACCCAAAAACTTGGATTCACGTTCAAAGTGGTCATAAAGGGATTTTGAAAATGCCTGCCAAGTAATTGGCCTTGCATAGCATTTTTGATGCCACTGCCACCATTGCCATCTTTCTTAGTCCAAGTAGAGGCCTTCCACACGTAGCTTAGTCTCATCATCTCTGATGTGATTCAGCTGAAATATTGGTCCATTTGTGATAGCCATATTGCCAGATTAGAGCCATCAAATTTGTAAATGTCCAGCTTGAGTGGTCGAGGGCAGGAATGTTGGTGGTTTCCATGGAAGTGAAGAGAACGGCTAGATTCTCCTTCATGGTCTTCATTATAAGCATATGCCTCTGATTGTACCGCGGACTTGCCCTTTGTGAATGTGTCGTTCAATGTCTGGATCTGCCTCGATAATTCATCCAACCTTTTTTCAAGGGATTCCATCTTCTCATTGGCCATAGCTTGAGCTCTAGTTTCTACCATACACAAATCCAGTTCACTTGTCATCACTGTGAAAAAATTCGGGACCGCCTGAAAATTGAAGCTGACAAGTGAATGGTACCACCTCGCTCAGCCCGTCGTCCTCATTATTATGGGCTAAGTCTCTTATAAGCGTCCCTGGAGGGCCTCAGACTCCGAAAGGAGTTTTACTCCCCGCTTATCAACACTGTAGTAGCTAATTCCTAGAAAATTCAATCCTGTCCAATGTCCTACGAGAATCACCCCAAGGTATAGAAGCCACAAACCTCCCTGCACAAATGGTCAGATCTATCTATGAAACCCTCAACTGCAGAGTGTGAGTAGGAATGGACTGCCCGAAAATTGAAACTAATAAGTGAATGGTACCACCTCGCTCAGCCCATCGTCATGATTCTTATGGGCTAAGTCTCTTATAAGCACCTCAGGATGGCCTTAGACTCCGAAAGGAGTTTTACTCCCCGCTTATCAATACTGCAGTAGCCAATTCCCAGAAAAGTTAATCCTACCCAATGTCCTACAAGAATCACCCCAAGGTAGAGGAGCCACAAGCCTCCCTGCACAAATGGTCAGATCTGTCTGTGAAACCCTCAACTGTAGAGTGAGTAGGAATGCGGCAACGACTGAACCCCCACTGCTATATCTGAATAGTATTTTGGTGGATCGAATTGTTGTGGCGGTGCAGAACCCAACCTGCTAGATCTGATCTGGCAATGAAGATGATGGGCGATCTTCAAAGAGACAAGGGAACTATGGTCTCAAGGAGTGTCAGGTGCTACAGATCGCAATATACATAAGGGTCCAACAGTAGTACTAGCCCCAATCTTTCAGGGCACTAACTAAGGAGGATCAACCGTATCCTTAGTCGTACTACCCGACCTCCCAATCATACGCGCGAGTAATCTCCCCGAGTGTTGTTCTCGTTGTACTGTAGCAGCAAGACGACCGACAATTTATCTACGGCTTTCAGGTGAACCTAGGGGGCTTTCGATATACCTAGAAGATATGTGGAAGACAGTCTGTGCGCAGTTCTATCTAATGCACAACTACTCGAAGGGATACGCATAGGGGCTACAAGGGAGTCCAGCAAGCGTGACCACCTCTTGTATTTCCTACGTGCATGCCTCCCCAAATCCGCAGGTTTATGCGCTCAAGGACAGATCTCGTGGTTTAGAGATGTCAAAACACGTCTCTAGCCAAAAAAAAATCTGCTACAAATGGAGATACCACCAGCCCTGGCAAGTGCTCTGATACCACTTGTTATGCTCTTGCCCTGCGAGAAGATGCCAAAATACCAAACATGCGAAGAAATACAACCGAGAACATAGAACAAAATGAGAAATAGCAGCATGTATTTTATTATTCAGAGATGAAAACAATGTTCACTTGCCTCTTCGAGGGGGCAACCTCCAATAGAGCAGGGCTCGATTACAAAATAAGACACGACACTCCTCAATGGGGAGTCTTTATCCTTTATATAGGATTCATACACGCAATACCATGGGTTAGTACCATGGTTCTATTAATACCATCTATCTAATACCATGGCCCATTTGCAACTAACTGTGGTCCCTTTCTTTAAATGCAGGTCAACCACTTACAATTATTAGTATGGGCTTTATTGACTCTTTAACTAACTATAACTATGACTTGACCCCTATTACATAAATAAGGGGGTTGGGGTTGGACCCTAACAGGTTGCGAGTTCAATTGGGGCAAGTGCAAATGAGAAGAGTAGAACAATGTGGATTGTAGCGTGTAGACGTTGACAGTGGTTTGTAAAGCGGTACGGTCAATCAAGGCAACAGTAGGCATGATATCAATGGTTGCAACAGAAATATGTGGGTTGTCGTGGCTTCTTATGGACGCAACGTCCGGCTGCAGACCACTAATGTGTCGGTTGTCGAATGGTTGCCTAGGTAACCTGTGTTTTATGAAACTAAGCAACAAGTGCAACGACTGTCGTCGTGGAATGATGAGCGCAGCGCAAGTATATAGAGTTGATACATGTAATAAAGGTTGGGCGCAACGGAATGGACAAGTGGAGATGGGTGCAGTGCGAGACTGAAAACATGTTGTCAGTGTTGGTGGTTGCCTGTCAAGCAGTGGCTATGGCCGCGTCTCTAACTTCGAGAGTGGGTCTAGTTTGTAATGGTCGTGACTGGGGCAGTTCTTCCCTTTTTTTCTTATTATCTATGTTGCATGAGTTTCTGGAATGTGGGAACGTTGGGAACTTGGGTACTGGTGTCCAAAATGGCTAAAGGTTTTCCCAATATCTACAGGAAACTGCTAATTCGGAGCGGTAATATTATATAATAAAAAAATTTAAAAATTTTAATTATATAATTTATATAATAATCAAAATTAATATTGATTCAAAATATTCAAATTTTAAAATCAATTTAAATATATAAATGATGATGATGATGGTGGTGGTTAACGTCTAGTGAGACCAAATTGGTCTATCGGACCTATAATTTTCTTAGTTTTTAATTCCCTGGCTCCTCGTCTTTCTTGGCGAGATTGGTGCTATAGCTTTATTTTTTTTTCTCTACAGTCTTCCAACTTCCTTTATCTTGCATCTCGTTCATCTCTTCTGGTTCTTGGGACAGTGGTGTCTTAGCTTCGCAATCTATTATGTTCGTCCTTTTGAAGATAGTTGGAGAAGAAGTTTGGTCTAGAAGATCTGCTTTGCTATTAAATGAAGATTTATTTTGTGTGGCATTCGAATCCTCATAATTGTTGTCGAGTTCACCTCTTTGTTGTTGGGCGGGGCTTTCCCCTTGCTTGTCTTGAGAGTTGTTTCTTCCTTGCCCGATTTCTTGTGATTCAGAGTTTTCTCGAGAGTATTCTTCTTTGATGACAGCGTAGTGTTCTTTTTGTGCTCCTTCACACCATGTAGATCTGTGGTGATTTTTTCTAGCAAAATTTTTCTGGGAGGCTTTTGGGCAATTTTTGGCTAGATGGCCTGTCTCACAGCAGGATCGACATCTAAAGAGGACACTTTCATAATAGAGTTTCTAGTTCCACACATAGTCTTTACTTGTTAGGTGTATTTCAGCTGGGAATCCAGCGCTGAAGTCCATTTCGACACAGATGCATGCAGAGGTGGTTCTGACATATTCCTCTGTTTCTGGGCACCTTCAATAAAATTTCCCAATTGCATTTCCAATGGCTTTTAGCGAGGAGGAATTCCAGAGATGCAAGGGTAGGTTTGGCAATCTCACCCAAACTAGTGCTGAGGTTATGACTGTTGTTGAGGGATCGAATGATGGGTACCATGGCTTCATGAATAGGCCTGAGTTTTCCCAAAACCATGGGCTGGAATCTAGAATACATTGTCTGCTTTCAGGGTTTTCAAAATCTACTATAAAGAAAGCCCTAGCACAAGGGTAGATATTAATTGCATCAGAAATGACAGGCTTCCATACCTCCGAGATCCAACTACGGAGAGTTGTCAGTCGCGGCCAAAATCCATTGAATCAGCAGATTAGGGCACTTTCAGAAAACTTCAAAGCCTCATCGAGTGAGCCCTGATCCACCTGGATAGTGGGAGCTAGGGCTTTGCTGACGATATGGGCAGGAGCTTGCCCCCCAGAGGCGGACAGATCTGAGCCAGCAGCGATTTTCGCGAAGCCGGGAGCCATTTGGAGAATGCTCTCCTACTGAGTATAAAAATGTTTCTGAAGAATTTCTATGGGTGTCTCTCTCCTTGAGTCTCTCCCTGAGTCTCTCCCTTTTATATAGTTCATTATCAGTTCTTTGGCATGTTTCTCTAGTTATTCTTTGGAGAAAAAACAACTCTAATGTTTAAGCATTGACTGCCACATACAATATGCACACACAATCTTCTGTGATATATATATATAAACAACAAAAGAAATACTCATCAGCATGGCATCCCAGATATCCCCATTACGTTGAGGTGCCACACGCATCCTTAACCCATCAAGAGATTGCTCCAATTTCTCAATTAAGGATATCGGTGTTAAAGATGTCTTTGGCCTTTCTTCCTGGGAAGGTTTCAACAAAGGATCATGTTTTGTGGGCAGTTCAACATATTTCTCTACAGGCTTTGTATTCCCCAACCCCGGGGAACATCGGAACTCCCAAAAAAACAGTCGTAAAAGCTCACGGAACTTTCCCCAATTCCCATTGTAGCTCCTGGGAGCGAGGGAACCATTGGAACGGGTTTCCCACCTTCAGGAGTAGTTCTGGTGTAACAGAGCTTATTATATTATTTTATATAATTTTTTTCTTATTTTTATTTTTATATAATCACCCATTTAATTCTTTTTTCTATATAATCTATTCGACCCTTTCTTTTTAACTCTTATATATATATATAATTCTTTTCTTTCTTTTCTTTTCTTTCTTTTCTTTTTCTTCTTTTTTTTATATTTTATAAAAAAAAATTAAATGGCCGAGGGCTTGGCAAATGGAGAAACTCCAAAATTGTGTAGTGAAACGTTTCAATTGTGAAAATTGATGGCCAAAGGCCATATCAGATTGGTTCATTGTGCAGCGGATGAACGGCCAAAGGATCGAACTGCTCTAATACCAATGTTACGAACAAAGTTTGTACACATAGTAGAATACTCAGAAGATCTGAAATATATAGATATCCATTATAGGAAAATATTTTTTATAAAGTGAAGTACAAAAGATATGAGTTGATGATTTGAGTACAATTGACGATCCCATTTATATACCTAGGTAGGTACCCGTTCATGGATGGTCATGTCCATAAGGACGTGCCTCTTCAATAACAATTATTAGTTAATTAATCATTATTCATTATTATTATTATTTGTATTATTTTTATATATATTTTATTCATTGCATTATTCATATTGGTTTTGCTTGCCAAAGTTGAGCGAGTTCCATATCAACCTAAATATTAAACCATGACTTTACCATTGCCCCACACATTGTCTCTCAATCTGTGAAAACAAGTAGTAACTAATTCATATTACCATAGTTGACAACAACTATAGTTGCCCCCAGCATCTTACTCAGCTATTTTTTTAGAATCACGATATTAAGACCATTTCCAAAGTCTCCACAGATAGCCAAGCCCACTTTCAAATTCAACTACTTGTAATAATTTGTTCTTCTACATTATGTGAAATGTCTCAATGGAACGGCAAGTGTCAAGGCCCCTATTACCACACAAGATGGCATCTCTCCATGCCTAGCCAACAGGGCAATAAGGCTCACATGCTTCTTTCACCCTTTCTATTCAAAGTAATCGTTAAAATTAGCAACTAGGGTCAAACTCCACATGGGTCATTTTATCTATGGCAACTGATATTTTTCTTGGATTCCTCTCTCCGAGAGGTGTAGGATTAATCTAGAGATCATCTGATTCCGACATGTACAAATGAAGTTATGGATTTATTTTGGTTATGGACAAATTGTCAAGGTCAGTGAGAAAACTTATGTAGGCTCAGTAGCCCAACAGTCATGTATATTCATCCTCAACGTTTGCTATAAATACATGATACCTTAGCCTCATTTGGACACACTCATCTTCACACTTCTCTCCCTCTCTCTTCTCATTGATTGGGTACAGATTTCTGGGCATCTCTCTCTCCACACGTCCGAAATTTTTGGAGAGCAAAATTTCAAGAGGCTGAAATTTCACGAGAGCGCAATTTCAGGAGACCAAATTTCTGGACAGTTTGACCCAGCGTTGACTGCAACTAGGGCTGACCACAGGTGGGTTGTTTGACCAGACTTTGGTTGGACTGAATTTGACTATTTTGAGGATTGTTTTATCTTGTTGTTTGGAGGCCAAAGTCAACTGAAGTTGACCGATTCACTGAGGGTCAAATCTACCCGGTGACCAGCGTTGACTTTTCTGGTTAGAGCTCTTTTGTTGCGGTCATAGATTATCAGATTTGTAAATTGTACTATCTCTCTCTCTCTCTCTCTGCTGAACTATTGAAGAATATAAGAAGAATTGGTCAAGGGTTCCCCACATTGAGGTTTGTCCCTAGCTGGTGCCACATCTTGTGTCCTCTTGTCTTGGCTTGTCTTCTACTGTTTATGTTTATGTTTTATCTGCATTTTACTATCATGTTGATGTGATTGCTAAACTGGATATTGATATTGGACTAATAAAGAAATTGAACTAAAATTGCTCTAAAGCATAAAACATACCATTGTTGCCTAAAATTAATATGGAATCAAAGTTGAGGTGAAGACAAAGCCCAAGCAAGAGTGAAAGAGCAATCACCAAAGATAGTTTAACAAGGACAAAAGGTTCAATGGGTTCCTCATCCAACTTCCCACCAAAAGACAAGCGCCATGATAAATCTGACTATCATGAATGGAAAATGTCTCTTGATTTGACCTTGGAAGAAAAAGAAGTGATGGATCATTCCAGGGGCAACTTCAACAACAATGATCAAAGGAATGGCAGGTCCAATGGCAAAGGACAAAGGAATGAGAGACATCAAGGAAATAGTTGACCCTCCAAGAAATCAAGGAACTCCAGGTATGAAGAATCAAATGTTGTTAACAATACACAAAAAGAGTATTATCTTATATCGTCCCTCTCCACTGCCTCTCCTCCGGACACTTTGGGAAATTGGTTGATTGATAGTGGTGCCTCAAGGCACTTCACCAGATACAAGGAAGCCCTCTCTAATCTGATAGAAAAGGAGACAAACTTGGAGACCATCCTTGGAGACGATGCCACCTATCTCGTGAAGGGAGTAGGGAATGTTACCCTTCAATTGAATCAAGGTAACACTTCATTTGCAAGAAGAACTATATGTACCTGATGTCCATTTCGGCAATGGAAGACAAAGGATTCAAGGTAGCTTTTATCAATGGAAAGGTACGTGTTTGGAAAAGAAATTTTAAAGATGCTTTTACTCTTGGTTTCAGGGTTGACACTTTGTATCAAGTTGGAGGAAGTCCATTGGGAGCCATGTCTTGCGACACATCTCTACAATCTGAACTATGGCACAGGAGGTTTGCCCATCTTCATTATAAGGCCCTACCCGATGTGAGACAAATGGTGACAGGTATGCCCGAGTTCAAAGTAGAGCATGAAGGTGTATGTCCGGGATGTGCCGAAAGAAAACTTACAAGGGGACCATTCCCCTCAAGTAATAGCAAGACCACAGATATAATGCAATTGATCCACTCCGACATATCTGGTATGATGCCCGTAAACTCTTTGGGAGCATACTTATATTATCTCACCTTTACGGATGATTATTCTCGCAAGACCTAGATCTACTTCTTGAAGAAGGATGAAGTGTTCACTTGGATTCGACACATCAAAGCCTTGATCGAAAACCAATCTCAGAAGAAAATCAAGATATTGAGGACTGATAATGGGACCAAGTACGAATCCAATGAATTCCAAGATTATTGTAGAGACGCTGGCAATAAGAGGGAGACTACAACGCCATACACTCCTGAGCAGAATGGTGTGATTGAAAGGAAGAATTGCTCTATTGTAAAAGCAATTTGTGCCATGCTTCATGATCAAGGCCCTCCGAAGTTCCTATGCATTGACGCTGCAAATATCATCGTGTATATTCAAAATTGATACCCTCATCAAGCACTGAACTCAAAGACTCCCGTAGAAATGTTCACTGGTAAGAAACTCGATGTCTCTCATTTTAGAATTTTTGGACACCCCATATATTTTCATGTGCCAAAAGAGAAAAGAAGCAAATTGGGTACATCTCAAAAGAAAAGAATCTTTCTAGGCTATAGTGAAAATTCAAAGGGATATAGAATTTATGTGAATGGTCAAAAGGAAGTTGAGATAAGTCATGATGTCACCTTCGACAAAGATATGACCCTTAGGAAGATCAACAACCTTCCTATCCTAAGGAAGGACAAAGAAGTTGACATCGAAAATCAGGGTGCAAAAGAAAATGAAACAATGCCTGATGTTGATGAACCTATGGATCCTATTGATCCTCCTCCTCATGAGCCCTCCTCCTCCAAAATGAGACTCTCATGGCTTAGGGAGACTCTCGAAGATGCCGAGAGACACATTGCACCAAGGGGGACATTCCGTGAAAGCAAGAAGCCAAACAGGTATCAAGGATATTTGACCGCCATGAGCACTATCATTCAAAATGAGCCTTCATCATTTGAAGTCGGGAAGCATCAAGTATGGAAGGGTGCTATGAATGAAGAATGTGATTCAATTATGAAGAATGATGTCTGGAATGTAGTCCCTAGATCCCAAGATAAATCGGTTGTCACCTCTAAGTGGCTCTACAAAATCAAGCATAGAGCTGATGGAAGTGCAGAAAAGTTCAAGGCTCGATTTGTTGCTCAAGGCTTCTCTCAAAAAGAAGGTGTAGATTACGATGAGATATTTGCACATGTTGCCCGATACACCACCATCCGCTCAATCATAGCCCCTGCTGCCTCGCAAAGATGGAACCTACATCAGATGGATGTCAAGACCGCTTTCTTGCATGGTTCAATCAAAGAGGAAGTCTATGTGGAACAACCCGAGGGGGTTGAGGTTCATGATCGAGAATCTCATGTATGCAGGTTGAAGAAAGCTCTCTATGGATTGAAGCAAGCACCTCGGGCTTGGTATGAGAGGATCGATTGCTGCCTAATGAAGCTGGGATTTCACTAGAAGTGAAGTTGATCTAAACCTTTACTTTAAGGTTGAAAATGATAAACCTCTCATTCTGGTACTTTATGTGGACGACCTCTTTCTGACAGGTGTAGACCCTCTCATTCTCAAATGTAAGAGGGAGTTGGCTTCTGAATTTGACATGAAGGACCTAGGACCAAGGAACTATTTCGTAGGGATGGAAGTCTGGCAAAAGCCAGCGGAAATTTTCCTCTTTCAAGGAAAATAGGTTGTGAAGATATTGGAAAGATTTGGGATGGTTGACTGCAAGTCTCTGACTACTCTGATGGAACTTAACTTTAAGAAGTTATGTGGTAGTATTGTTGGACCTAAATTGGGAAATGCTTTTGAGTATCGTCAATTCATAGGAGCATTGGTGTTCTTGGTGAACTCCCATACGGACATATGTTTTGCAGTTAACACATTGAGCCAATTTATGGTTGAGCCTCATCATATACATTGGATTGGTGCCAAGAATCTTCTGAGATATCTTTCGGGCACAATCACTCATGGACTGAGATACACTGCCAGAGATGTGAGGTTGCATGGTTATTCTGATGTTGATTGGGCTGGCAGTGTGGCGGATCGCAAGAGCATTTCTAGATGTTGTTTTTATTTGGGATCTGCTTCAATATCCTGGCTGAGAAGGAAGCAAAAAATCAATTGCCTTTAGCACCGCCAAGGCCGAATAGATAGCTGCTAGTATGGCCTCCTATGAAGTTGTCTGGTTGAGGAAGCTCTTCAGTGAGTTGTTTGGACATGTGTTGGATATCACCGTTATCCTCTGTGACAACCAAAGTGGGATCTGATTATCAGAGTATCTCGTGTTTCATGATTGCTCCAAGCATATAGATATCAGGTACCACTTTATCCAGGATATGGTAAAACGAGGAGTAATAAGGCTCCATCACATTGGGACTGATGAGCAGAACGCTGATATTCTGACAAAGCCCCTGGGGAAGGTCAAATTCTTAGCCTTCCGAGAATGACTTGGAGTTGTGGAGAGACCCTCTTATGAGAGTCCTGTCTTGATTTATGGTAGCATCGTATGTGCTCTAGCCATGAAAATTGGTGAAGAGGCTAAAGCACATGAGATCTCCAAGACCCGAAAATGGTTTGGGGAAATTCCACTCGGTTGGAGAAATATTAAAATAATTAATATTTTTAATGGAGTTCCTAAGTCTAGACTTAGGAAAATTAAAATATTAATGGGTATTAATATAAAATTGGGTGAGAAAGTTCTAAATGACGAGGATCAAGCCAAATATAATCTTAGTCGTTGATTAGGAACTTAATCTCAGTCATTGAAGATTCAACAAGAAAAGTATAAGAGGAGGCTTGAGGGTCAGCTGGAGACACACCAACAAATACTCAATATCTCAAGGAAAATCGATTCTCAAAGAGAAGGAGATCGATTTCAAAGGGAGAGTTACAGGGTGGAGGAAGAGGGGGGATTAGCAGCAGTCTAGGGCACTCAGAAGAAGTGACCCAGGGACTCTGAGAGACAGTGTAGAGGGAGAAGCAGATCAGTGAGACGCAGGGATGACGCAGAGAGGGACCAAAGCTGCGTAGAGCCACGCAGAGTGATGAAGGGCTAACGCGGTAGAGAAAGGAAGCTCTCCAAGATGTCAGAAAGTCTCGGAGAAAACTGTTTGGTGTTTTCTCCTATTGCCTATGTAGATTTTTTTTGTAAAAGCTATTATTGTTGAAGATTAATAAAAACCCTCCTCTGTTGCACTAGTTTTCCCGCAATGGGTTTTTCCGGGAACAATTGTCCAAAAATAATTGCGTTGATGTGACTGATTCTTGTGCATGTGTTTATTTATGTATAATAGTGTGATATCTGTAGTAGAATTTATTTTAATATTTACTGAAGAGATTTCATAAATAACTTATTGGGTCCTATATGATATGAGAGTCCGATACGATATGTACATTGAGCTCTACGAGCTCTAGGGGCTTGGGCTATTTCTTGGAGCGATGAGCAACCATAGGGTGAGTGGTTCATCCTTCCCCTAGTGGTTTGTTGTGTATAGGGTGAGCGGTTCAACATCCCCTGCGATACCCCTTGGCGACATGTAGGCAAGATGAGTGGTTCATCCTTCTCCTATTGAGACATCCTACCCATGCAGTCTGAGACTCATGGGAAGTACCGCTCATATGGCCAATGAGTAAGGAAATAAGGATAGGGACCTTAGTACAACCGATGGATGCATCGTGTACTACCGTACTCCCTATGCTAGGATGACCAATATTGATCTGGGATCAATAGGAACTAACTTTGAGTCAGTAAGAGTGATATGAAACACTCTCTTTTGATTAGAATTGACTTTGGGTCAGTAAGATTGGTATGAGACACTCTCTTTTTATTTGGGACTGACTTCGAGTCAGTAGAGAATGGTATGATACATTCTTGATCACTTCTTCTTCTTCATAGTTCAGCAGAGCAAAGCAGAGCAGTGCAAAACAGTGCATTGATGGTAGAGATAGTACAAATCAGCAGATGGAGTTCTCTTAGTTGAGAGGGAGAGTTAAAATTGGCAACCAGGGCCAAACTCCACATGGGTCATCTTATTTATGACAACTGATATTTTTCTTGGATTCGTCTCTCCAAAAGGTGTAGGATTGATCTAGAAATCATCCGATTCCGACATGTAAAAATGAAGTTATGAATTTATTTTGATTATAGACAAATTGTCAAGGTCGACTAGCAAACTTATGTAGGCTCAAAAGATCAACTGTCACATCTATTCATCCTCAACATTTCCTATAAATAAATGATGCCTCAACCTCATTTGCACACACACATCTTCACACTTCTCTCTCTCTCTCTCTCTCTCTCTCTCTCCTCATTGATTGGGTACAGATTTCTAGGGCTCTCTCTCTCCACACATCTGAAATTTCAAGAGAGTGAAATTTCAAGAGGCCAAAATTTCAAGAGGTTGAAGTTTCAGGAGAACGAATTTCTAGACAATTTGACCCAGCATTCACTATAGTTAGCGCTGACCGCAGGTGGGTTGTTTGACTAGATTTTGACTGGGCTGAATTTGATTGATTTGAAGGTTGTTTTATCTTGTTGTTTGGAGGCCGAAGTTGACCGATTTGTTGAGGGTCAAATCTGCCCTGTTGACCAGCGTTGACTTTTCTGGTTAGGGCTCTTTTGTTGTTGTCATAAATTATTAGATTTGTAAATTGTACTCTATCTCTTTACTGAACTATTGAAGAATATAAGAAGAATTGATCGAGGGTTCCCCAAATTGGGGTTTGTCCCTGGCTGGTGCCACATCTTGTGTCCTCTTGTCTTGGCTTGTCTTCTACTGTTTATGTTTATGTTCTACTTGCATTTTGCTACCATGTTGATGTGATTGTTAAACAAGATATTGATATTGGGCTAATAAAGAAATTGAAGTAAAATTGCTCTAAAGCATAGAACATACCGTTGTTGTCTAAAATTAATAGTAATACACAGTGTTATTCCCATATGTGATAGGACCAAAGTTGCTTGGGAGCAGGGGCAGAAGCAGGGAGCTGGAGCAAGGAGCAGGGAGTAGGAGCAAGGAGCGACATTTTCAAAAGCTCCTTGTCTGGGAGCGAATTGGGAGCGAATTTTTATATAATATATATTTTGATGGATATATGTCAACAAATGTCAAAACCATGTAGAATGATGAATTAGATAAAAAAAAGCATAAAACCATGGATTCAACCATATAACATCAATCATCTAGAAATTATAATCTTCATCAACCATGTCCACAAGTTACTAACATACAACATATCGAGTCTCACGATTCATCAATCTTAAAGTTTCAAGCTTTCAAAATTCAACATATAACTTTTATCATCATTGATCACTAAAGTTGTACGTGTAACCATTAGCTTTACCAAGTAACCAAACTAAAACAAAAAATATCTAACATGAAATGAAATGGTTCAATTTTCAAATTTCACGAAGCATCATATTCAAAATTCATTACCAATGAGTAATAATTTCCAACTTCAAACTTCAAACTTAAATTGTCATATATTGTTTGAAAAAAATATCATAATAAATATGAAAGAATCAACAGTTATAAAAAATAGTATAAACTAGAAAAGACAAGTAAATCTATTATCTATTGCTAATGCTTGGGCCTCTTGCCAAGAGAAATGTCTAAATTTTGAGAAGGTCATGGTGGTCTACTACTACTAGGAGTCTCCTCCCACATAGTTGGACGACTAGAACCGAAAGCCACATGCCCTCCATGTGAGGATGTAGATGGGGGTGGTGGAAGCAAACGCAAAGATGTTGGAACTTGACCACTACTACTGGATGGTTGGGGTGGCATCGTTGGTCTTGCTTTATCATCATCTATCAAAAGTTTTGTTTGCAATTCTTCTAGATGTAGAGCATTGTGAGAATTTATGAATCTACACATCAGAAATCCTACTACAATCATCGGTTTATCATCTCCTACTTGTTCTTTACATTCAACAAGTTATTTAATTACTTAAATAGTGATGAAAACACTATTGCAGCTTACACATATCTACAGATCATGAACTGAAATAAACTAAGACAATCACACAAGGAACACCGTTATTTTTGGACAAACATCCCCGGAAAAACCCATTTCAGGAAAACCGTTGCAGCATATATAGGGTTTGTATTATTAAGCAAATTCTTGAATACAACTAGGGTGCCAAATGTAGCTCACCCAACAGAGAATAACCTTGGCAGAAGTACCTCTATCTAGACACAGATATTTCGGAAAATCCAACAACAGGATGATCAAACCCCACAGATGACAAATGTTGTTCCCAATATTGGGCAGCGATGGCTACTCCAAGCTCTGTGCTAGAACTGTGTCACCTCCTCTAGCAGTTGTGTCACCCTCTCAGTGAACCTCCATTGCTCAGAAAGTCAATATGCTTAACTTCTCTCTCTTTGCCCCACAAACAAACCCCAGCGCTGCCTCTAAGAGCCTGCGCTAGCCCCTTCGGCTTCTGCGTCACCTGTGTCAGCCTCTCTGGCCTCTGTGTCACACTCTCTAGAGTTGTGTTGTCTCTCCTGGTGTTGCTATACCTCTCTGCTATGTATTCTCTGCCTTCGACTGAAGTCCCTCTACCAAACCGCCCCTCACTGCAACTCAGATTACTAGCTCGATTTTATCAGCAAACCACGCCCGACAAAAATCAAACTCTTTGATCTCTTGGTGTATCTCCAACTGACCCTCAAGCCTCCTCTTATACTTTTCTTGTTGATGAATCAATGGTCGTGATCTAATCTCTAATCAACGGCTAACATTAAAACAGGCTTGATCCTCATCACTTAGAACCTTTTCACCCATATTCTTAATAATACACATTAATATTTTTATTTTCCTTTAGACTTAGGAACCCATTAAAAATATTAATTATTTTAATAACTCCTCATCCAAGTGGAATTTCTCCCACCATGTTGTCCTCTTGACTACAACTCGATGTCGCCCCACCTCTTCTCCAGAGGTGCATGAGCACTCATCGCATAATCGTCATCCTCGCCTTCCTTGTTCGCTTTCATTGGAGCAGCCTTCGATTCAGAAGCTTCCCTCTTGTCGTTCTTCAGGGGGCACTGAGTGCCATAATGTCCCAGCTCCCCAAGGTCGAAGCATCTAACCTTGGTGATGTCCTTCTTCTTTCTCTTTTGTTGCCCTTGTTATCCCGACGATGAGAGAGCTGCATCCTCCTCCTCCTCCTTCTTGACTTGGGCTCCCTTGCCACTACTCCCTGCCTTGGTCAACCTCCTAAGCTCTTCTTGTCGAAGAGCTGCCCACATCTCCTTCCAACTGGGGAGAGTCGCTCTGCCCAAAATACTTTGGACAAATGTCTCAAAATCCTTGATCACTGCATTCAGGGCAGTCTTGACCATGAACTCAGGATCTGGTGTAGACCCCACGGATGTCAACTAGCCGCGAATCCCTTGCAACCCGAGAAGGAAGTGATCTATCTCCTCTCCTTTCTGCATCTGGTACTGTCTCGATTGATTTTCTAATAGCATCTTTCGTTGCACGGAAGAGCCCTAGTACAAGGTGGTCAAGGTCTACCACATCTCCCTTGTTGTTTCCTTCTCAACAATGTGTGGTACTACATGATCTTTGAACTCGTCTAGGATCATGCACTTTACCTTCGCCTAGGCCTTCTCGTACTTCTTTGCTGCATCAACGTCAACTGGAACAACAACCACTTTCAAGGCATAGTCCCTGATGCGATGTTTATCTAGGATTGCCAGTATCCTATCCTTCCAAATGACAAAATTGGATGCTCCATCCAATCTGTCTTGATCCTCAACCCATTCATTGCCATCTCTACACAAGAATAAACTAGTTCTCTTCTCCCTCTCTTGTTGTCAATCTAGTAGGACTTGGATCTGGATTCCTTGGGCGTAAGAAACTCTCTAAGGAACAAGCTCCTCTCTAGACTCCCTCTGAGTCCTGATTTCTCTCTCGTAAATCCTCTGACCAACTATCGAATTGCTCCTCTCCAATCCTCCTTTGCTGTTGCAACCCGGATCTAGATTTCTTAGCTAGAAATTTGTCAAGGCAGTGATTCCCTCTACCTTGGCTCTGTCTCCACAAACACGATTCTGCACCAACAGAAACAGCGTCACACCAGCTCCTCAAACCAAATCTGCTTTGCTCCCCTAGCCCCGACTACTGAAGTATCTGAGCTCCTCTGGCTCTGCTCAATCACTGTGTGAGCTGGATCAACTCCACCTCGCCACTGCGTCACTCCTTCCTGGTCCGGAAAGATGACATGCCTCTGCGTGAGCCTGATCTGCCCCTTTCTACTTAAGGCCTCAAAACGACTCCAGAAGTTTAGGACCCGAAAAACTGCTAAAATAGTAAACTATGCTACAATTAAGGAAACTGAAAAAATGAAAGAAGCAATGGTGGGGGTCCAGGTGGAATTGGCAAGTGGCCACCAATATCCACCTGGATCATTCCTCCCCCCTTAGGAAGCAATGATCCCCATTGCGTTGAGTTCTTCCATGAGATGAGGAAACTTCTGCTCAACTTGGTCTCGGGTGAGCCACTTGCCCTGGTGAAGGAGTTGGCCTGCTTTGACAACTCGATACAGTTAGATATTCTGTTGGCGAGTGTGCTTGATCTGTGTGTCCATGATCCGATCAGTTGCAGCTTGTTCCATGCAATCTGGACTTAACTCTGTGGATGTGAGTTGTTCTGCGAAGTCGGATGTGTCTAGTAATGGTGGAAAGTATGGCCGAAGGCGCTCCACATTGAACATTGGGTGCAGGCCAAGGAATGGGGGAACGCTGAGCTCAAATGCATTTTCTCCCATAGCCTTGGTAATGGTGTAAGGACCATATCAGAGTCGTCTGATTTTTCGATAGGCTCCGGTAAGGCGTTCATTTTGCAAATCCAACCAAACTTTGTCGCCCATCTGAAACTTGTGTGGCACCCAATGTTGCTCATGTCATTGCTTGTACTTGGCATTTGATTTCTCCAGAATCTCATGAACCTGTTGGCGAATATGTTGGATGCGCTCAATGAAGTTGTTTGCCTTATCTGTTTCGGACTGAAGTTGTTTGCCTTATCTGTTTCGCACTGGACATGAGTCGAATCTCCATGAGTAGCTGCAAATGGTATGGCCACATCAATGGCACGTAGTGGCTGGAATCCCAAGCCCACCTAAAAAGGGTTGTGACCAGTCGAGTTATCGAGAACCTGGTTGTAGCTATGTTGAACATAAGGGAGGCTCTCGTCCCATGTGCATGGATGCTTTGAGTTGTACATGCGCAGAATGTGTACGATCATCCTGTTGACAACCTCTGTCTGGCCATCAATTTGGGGATGGAAGGTTATGGACTTAGTGAGTTTGGTGTCCAGCATCGACCAGAGACTGGACCAAAATGTACTAAGGAACCTGTTGTCCTGATCTGATATGATAGACTGTGGGATCCCAAAGTGTACGCACACTCGTTCAAAGAAGAGTTTAGCAGTGGCTTCGGCTGTGATATTCTTCTTGCAGGCCGCCATAATGGCCATCTTCGAGAACCTGTTGACGACCACAAAAACACAGTCATTTCCATGCTTAGTGGAAGGAAGACCTGACATGTAATCCATGGAGATGGATTCCCAAGGTCGACTAGGGGTAGGCAGCGGGGTATAGAGGCCTTGCTTCTTGATGGTCAGTTTGGCAATGGCGCAGGTAGTGCATGATCTGATGTACTTCCCGACATCCTGTCTCAGATTCAGCCAATAGAAATAATTCTTCAACACTGCCACTGTTTTCTTGGCCCCAAAATGCCCAGCAAGCCGACTGTAGTGTGCTTCCCAAATCATCTTGGCACACTCGCTTTAAGGAACACAAAGGTGACCCAGATGGCATAACAGGGCATCCTGGAGATGAAAATCTGGAACATGTTGACCCTCCAAGATTGTCTCGTATGTGTGGCCGAATTCTAGGTCGCTTGTGTAGAGAAGTGGCCAATCAGAAGTCTCGTGCCCACAAGAGTTGAGCACGGTGGTTAATGTCATGATCGGTGGTCGACTGAGGCAATCTGCGACATTATTGGTGTTGCCCTTCTTATACGTGATATTCAAATGGAACTGTTGCAGGTATGTGGACCACTTTTGATGGCGATCATTCTGCAATTTCCATTGGGTCTGTATGAACTGCAGGGGTCGGTGGTCTGTGTGGATGATCGTTTCCTTCCCCAAAATGTAATGTTTCCATTGTCGACAAGCCTGCACAATGGAATACATCTCTGTCATAAGTGGGATACTTCCAGGCTGTGTCTGAAAGTGTCTCATTGTGATATGCCACTGGATGCCCGTGTTGAGTAAGGACTACCCCAATAGCATAGTCAGAGGCATCTGCCTCGACCTCAAATGGTTGTTGCAAGTCTGGTAATGCGAGCACTAGTGCTGAGCAGAGGCGATTTTTCAACTCTGTGAATGCTTTCTGTTGAGATTCAGACCAAAAGAATTTTGCTTTCGCTCCTCCCTTGGTGACTTGACTCAAGGGCCAAGTGATATGAGAAAATCCCAACACGAACATGCAGTAGAAGTTGGCAAGACCTAGAAAGTTGCGGAGCTCTGTCAGAGTGGTTGGAGATGGCCAATCCCGAATGACTTGGATCTTGGTTGGATCCACATACACCCCTTGTTCATCAATAATGTATCCCAGATACTGAACCTAGGTCATGCCAAAAGTGCATTTCTCCAAATTGGCACATAACTTGTGTTGCTGCAGTTTTTGGAGAACCTGTCGGATGTGGTGGAGGTGCTCTTCCCAACTCTGGTTGATGATCAAGATGTCATCCAAGTATACCACTACAAATGAGTTGGTGAATAGCTGCAAGATGTCATCCATTAGCCTCATGAAGGTTGCAGGAGCATTCGTCAATCCGAAAGACATAACCAACCATTCGAAAAGGCCCTCCTTGGCTTTGAAGGCAATTTTCCACACATCGGAGGGTTCGATTGGTACCTGGTGATATCCTAACTTGAAATCAATCTTGCTGAAATATTTTGCCCCCTTCAATTGGTCCAGGAGGTCACCAATCTGTGGGATCTGGTACCTATTACGGACAGTGATCTTGTTCAGCGCCCAATAGTCAATACAGTCTCCAAGTCCCATCCTTCTTCTATACCAACACGATCGCGCTCCCACAAGGCAATGAACTCCGGCGGATGTGACCTTTCTACAGCAACTCCTGAATCTGCCTCTTGATTTCATTGTTCTCCAGAACGGAGCGCCGACAGATTGGTCCACTAGGCAGCGGCGCACCTGGGGTCAAATCGATGGAGTGTTTGACCTGACAGTGCAGAGGAACCCCTGCGGGGAGGTGAAGATGTCCTCATACTCCTCCACAACCTTGTCCATGTGTTGTTGTCGTGCAGAGGGGCCCTGTCTGGAGGTCATGGCCACCGTCTTCTTCTTTCCTTAAGGGCGTATCATCAGTGAAACAAGTTTCCTAGTTTTGGAAATGATCTTACAGCATTGTTTTGTAGTAATCAAGGAGATGGCGGTAGGCAGTGCTACCTCTGGTATCTTGTACAACTTATTTCCCAAAGTAACAATAATAGCACTAGGCCTTGATTCATACACAGCATGTTGCTTCCACAAGTATGGTTGTCCTAATAATACATCACAAACTTCAAGGGGAGCAATGTCATACAATACCTTATCCGTGAAGGGCTTGATGTTGTATGGAAGGCGACACAGTTGGCTCACGCAAAAATCTCGTCCTTGGTGAAGCCACCCGATGGTGTACGGTTGTGGATGAGTTGTGGTCGGTAAGCCCAACCACTTCACGACCTCTGCCAAAATGAACTGTAGCGGGGAGCCCTTTACCCACATCTGGGAGTGGAAGAGACGCTCCTCCTCCTCTGGATCTTCAGGTTCCTCCTTTTGGATCTTTGTGGTGGCAACGATGGTGTTGGGCTCTGCATCGATAATCTGCTTCCCTTTGTCATTCCCCCTGTCAGGTTCTGACTCAGAGTCGAAACATGCATCTGATTCTAAAACATTTAGCTCGACCACCAGTGACTGCTTGGCTTGACACTCACTTGTGTTGTGAGTGGAGCTCTTATGGAACTCATACCACTTTCCTGTGTCCTTTTTCGGCTTCGCAGCGTTGTTTTTTGCTTATAGCTTTGGCAGGTTGTCTTGAGCCGCCCCGCCTTGGCTTTGTCCTTTGTTCTGCGGTTTGGGGACACCTTTCCCTTGCTTCAGATTCATAGATCCAAAGTCTCGCTTTTTCTGTTTAAACTTTTTCTCGACCTTCACGAAATATCAGTATGTTGTGCCAAGTGAGAAGATGTTCAAGAATTATATTTCTTCCTAGATGTACTTGTGCAGGCAACCACAGTATTTGAGTACCAAATGTTGCTCTGAATCCTTGATACCCAACTTTGTGCGAAGGGTATGTAAAATATTGGTAAAATCTGGCACGTCTTGGTCCCTTCCCTGCTGCACCGTGGTCCACTTTATGTATTGATCCTCATAGCTTCCGACAGGGTGGTACTGCTCCTTGATGGCATCCCAGAATGAATTCCAAGTGGGTGCAGCTGAAAATAGTGAGCCTGTACTTTCATCCTTCTGCTCGCAGTAGGTTTCCCACAAGTCCTTGACATGGGGAGCTGCTTTGAGGTAGAGCGAAAATAATCTTTTCTCCATTGGAAAAATCATGAATAGAAAAATAACCCTCTAGCAGATTTAACCATTTATTGATGACATCTGTGTCTACCTGACCCTCGAATATGGGGATTTCAAAATTAACTTGTACCTTAAACGATGTGGCATTTCCAAAGTCGTTGTTGGAAGCCGATGCATTGCCCCTGGGTAGCCGCTGAAGGATCTGGGCAAAGTTGTCCATCATCACGTTCCCTAGTCGCTCGAGGGCTTCTTTGAGCAAGATTTTGATAGGATCTCCTACGCCCTCGTCTTTCTTTTCATCCAGCATGGGAGGTCATCGGGATTTGCAAGGCTGGTCTTGCAAAGGTTCAACCATTGCAAGTCCTAACTCCTTATATCCCGACTTCGTTGGGGGCATGCAAAGAAAAACAAAGGAAAAAAGTAGACATCTCTAATACCACTGATCCGGATTTAAACAGGAATGCAACAAATTACAGAGATAACCATAAACACAGAGATGCGGCAGAAAAAATATGTCATTTCATTAATGTAAAAATACTGAAATATGCTTACAAACAGAAATGGAAATAAACCAGCTAGGGCGATGGTAGCTTATCTCTGAGAAGAGATGTGGTGGCTACATGCCTTTGAACTGCCTTACAATGAGGCTCAAAGGCCTTTCTATTATTGAACAATAAGAGCAAACCCTAAACAACCAAAACCCTAACCTGAGGAGATGTAACACCAAGAGTTTATGGAACCCGTTGGGGTGAGTTGGATAGCCAACTTCCCAAAGTCGTGACTTGGTCATATTATCTCCGTTTGACGCACATGATAACCCGTTGGAAAGATCTCCCTGAGGACTACAATGGAAAAGACGATTTTAGAGAGATAATTGCTGGCGGTAGATTTCCAAAAAAACGTCATTTAGGGCCTCAAAACGGCTCCAAAAGTTTAGGACCAGAAAAACTAATAAAAATAGTAAACTGTGATACAATTAAGGAAACTAAAAAAATTAAAGAAGCAATGGTGGTGATCCAAGTGGAATTGGTGGGTGGCCACCAATATCCACCTGGATCAACAGTCAGCGAACCAGGACCACCTTGCCCACGTTTTTTCCCTCGAGACCAGGCGACCAAGGTGGGCAAAAAGAGATACACATGTTGAAAAGTGTAACTAGGTTTGGTCTACATAATGACATGTAATTATGATTTTATGTAAATAAGAAAAATGTAATTATTATATTGACTTGCTTCATGGGTTTTATGAGCAAGGGATTTTGTTTTTGAGTCAAGACTCCCATTGAGAGCCTTTAGGGTTTATTCATCTAGACATAAAAGAGTCATTGTCATGTAAATGAAGTCATGTTACACTTTGTGATAGGTGAATATTGTCTATGTAAAGTATCCTCCAAGAACTTGTCACCAAACCCCTTCAAGTCGGCCTACAAACTATGAAGAAACTGCAAGATGAAGTCGGCCTAAACTCCAGCTATCAAGTCGGCCTAAAGGGAAGTGAAGAAGGGTATATATAGCCCTACTCAGCTCATTTGGAGACACAATTCGAACAAGCATTCACTGGAAAGGTGCGAAGAGAAGGCAAGAAAGATGGCTAAAAGAAGAGCGAAGGAGCAACAAAAGAGAAGTGTGAAGATTCTTCTGGGACATCATCTTCTAGGTATAGCAAAGATTCTTCTGGGCAGTGCAAACTCTAGGCAGCAGATTCTTCTAGAAAGTGAGAAGTCTGGGCAGTGCGAAGTTAAGGCAGTGAAATTCTTCTAGGCCAGCAAGAGAGAGACTCTACTAAGTGATCAAAGTAGAGACCGAGGTTCTCTCTAGAAGACTCAGAGACTGAGATTCTCTAGGGAAGTTGTGAAGGTGCAATATAAGAGATAAAGACCTAGTCTCTCTAAGAGGAAAGGCAAAGGAAGGAAGAGGCATCAAGGTGGGTGACAAGGTTCTTGGGAGGATACTTAGTCAAGGGTCTATGTCATGTTCTTGGTACTTATCAATTGAAGATCTAGAAGAAGAATTTTACCGGGTTTTCCTCTCAATATGTAAGAGGTTTTGGCCCTAACTAGACAAGCCTATATACTGCGTCACTTGTCTCTATTTATTGGTAATTGTCTTGATAAAAAGAACACACTAAGAAGATAACAAAGAAAGATCATAAGTTAAGAAGTAAAAACATATCACAAGTAATTATCAAGCAGAGAAATTGTTAACATTGAATGCCCTAGATTTCTCAACGTGGTTTCAGAGCTAAGGTGTTGTAGGCAAGAAGGGGCAGTAAAAGAAAGTTGACACACATGGAATCATCTTTAAGAATCTAGCAGAAACCCTAGAAGCACTTCAGATATCATCACTTCATCAAAGGAAGTGGAAGCTCTTCAAATCTAGGGAAGATTGAATCAAAAGTCAATCCTCTCTCTTGAAGCAAAAGGCAGGCCTCCCTCACTGAAATATTTGAAGCAAGAAGCAACAAGTTCATCATCAAAGTTGAAGATTTGATCACTTAAGTAAGTACCTCTTATTATAATACAATCTAGGAAAATGACTTCATGTTTTAAGGAATATCAAAAGTTGGTTGGGGTATCAAACTTCCTTGTTTGGAAAAGAAGGGTAGACACTGTCCTCGAAGTAAATGACGTCATTGGTCATGTTCATCGAAAGGTCCCCAAGCCATCCGAAGAACTAGCATTATCTAAATACATGGAAAAGGACCTCAAGGCTCAAAAGATACTCAAGGAGTCCATCAAAGATTTGCTTATTTCCTATGTAGCAAAGCTAGAGACATCTAAAGAAATATATGATAAGTTGGAAGAACTTTTCTCTAGAAGCACGATAGAAAAGATCTTAACACTTAGATCTAAACTCCATAAACTGAAAGTATCAAAGGATGAAGGGATATCATCATGCCTCTCTCAGGCATCTCAAATAAAAGAACAACTGAAGGATCTAGGAGACAAAGTCTCAGATAACGAAATACTCTTCGCTATCCTAAATGCATTAACTGATGAACAAGGTAACCTCATGGCCAATAGGGAAGAGGAAGCTATTCCATTCATCAGGTTATGGTCTCTCTGCAAGATAGAAGGAGATAGGACGAAGAATGAAAGTGACGAAAGATCAAAAAGAAGGAAACAATTAGTGTCAAAATGAAAAAGAAATATTTGGAAAGTTCGGTACTCCAAAGAAGAAAAAGAAGAATATGGCTAAAGTAATATGCTATGATTGTCACGGTTTTAGACATTACAGAAGAGATTGTCCTAATCGCAAGAGGGACAAGGAAGAAGACTATTCTACTAAGGAAGTAAAAGAACGTGAGACAAAGAAGCATAAGAAGGAAGAAGCTAAAAGATGATCTTCTTCATTAGAAGGTTTCTTTCACTTGTAAGTTATAGATAGGAAGCAATGTAAATAAGATAGGATGCATCAAGTTAGAAAGAAGCATCATGATAGAAGCATTAAAAGAGCTCATGACATGAAAAGCAGAAAGTATGTCTAGTACAAATTACAAAGAATAGGAAGCCCTTAGGAAACCTCATTGATACTTATAGAAGCAGAGGGTCATCATCGATTGGAACCATCATAGAAGAAAACACCTGCAGGGTGAGGATATAAAAACATCCTCGAGTTTCCCTGAAAAAATTTCATCAAATGATTCACTGATGTAGAAAGGAAGCAAAGGTATTCATCAGGAATTTCAACTCGTGGGATTCAATGAATGATGGTATGATGACATAACAAGAAAGCAGGTTTGAAGGATAAAATCATTCCGAATGAAGCTGCTCCAAGAAGTCTGAATGATCGAAAGAAAGATGAGGTATGTATACTCACATAGATTATTATGGAAGTCATGTCACAAATAATATGGATCACTATTTTCCTCCTCGAAAATAAGATAAAGAGAAAGAAGGATCTCCTTTTCCGAAGGATTACAGCAAAGCATAAGTTGCACTACATGAAATCAACATAATATGTTCTCTCATGAATCATGAGGAAGGTGACTACAATCAAGGAACTATGATTGGAAGCTCCTGAGAATGAAGTGTGAAAAGAAAGAAGAGATCATGATAACATATTGTAGAAGACAATCAACATCTGACGTCCAAGAAAATTAGAATAGAATATCTCCCGAAGCATGTAAAGACTCTGATGGAAGTCGGAAAAAGATAAAGACCCTTAATACTAAATATATATGGAAGGTCTCAATCTGCATGCAAGATGTCGATACTTAACTCTGATTTGAAGTGTTCATTGATTATTTTTGACCTAACATCTGGATGGGCTTATGTATAACTGTTGAAGGGAAGATTTGTGAATGACTTCCAAGCAAACCATATAGAAGGATGTAATGTCCTTTCGAGAAATATGGCATGAAAGCAGAATGACATGAAGAAAAGCCAGATGCAAAATTTGATAGATCACTTTCTGATGAGTTGACGACATGACTGACTCATGAACAAAAGTGATGAATAGTCTATATATATAGAAGTTGCCAAAAGCTTGAAGACTCCTTAAAAGAAATTCATGACATCAAAGAAAGGAGATCTTCATACAGATGATTGTTGCTATAGGTTTCCTGGTCAAGAGGGAGCATGAGAAGAAGTTTATTACTCTGAAGAAACTCGGAAATTCCTAAGCCGAAAGCTTATGTACATTTCTCTGTTATAGGAATGAGTACATTCATTTAATGGAATAAAACCTCCTGGTATAAGGAGTGATAGGCATGTTGTTTTGTGCTTCACTTGAGAAGACAAAATGGAGGATTGTGTAATCATTTGGCATCAAGTGCTCTTGTTGGATGAGATAGGAAATCCCATGAAAGAGTAGTTGTGGAGGACCGATATTATTTTGGGGATTGGGGAGTCCAAGAAAAGAATAGTCCTTACGGGTCATATCCTAAGAGAACCCGAGTGGGGTATGTTCTAAGAGAGACAATGATGAGTATGTCTATAAATCATTGGTCTCACCAGCATTTTGCTCTGATCTTGTGGAGAGATAGGGTTGTTAGTCAAGACCTTGCTAGATAAATGTTGGTTGGTATGATGCTATACAAATAAGTTACAAATCTGAACTCTTCTTATGAGAGATTCTTCAAATTGAGAAAGTCCAAGGTAGCATTATGAATACCTCCCCAGTTAAGAGGGAGCGTTGAAAAGTGTAACTAGGTTCGGTCTTCATAATTGTAATTATGATTTTATGTAAAGAGATGTAAATAAGAAAAATGTTAATTATTATGATGACTTTCTTCATGGGCTTCATGAGCAAGGGATTTTGTTTTTGAGTCAAGACTCCCATTGAGAGTCTTTAGGGTTTATTCATCTAGACATAAAAGAGTCATTGTCATGTAAATGAAGTCATGTTACACTTTGTAATAGGTCAATATTATCTATGTAAAGTATCCTCCAAGAACTTGACATCAAACCCCTTCAAGTCGGCCTACAAACTACGAAGAAACTACAAGATGAATTCAACCTAAACTCCAGTTGTCAAGTCGGCCTAAAGGGAAGTGAAGAAGGGTATATATAGCCCTACTCAGCCTCATTTGGAGACACAATTCAGACAAGCATTCACTAGAAAGGTACAAAGAGAAGGCAGAAGAAAGAGAGCTAAAAGGAGAGCGAAGAAGGAGCAACAAAAGAGAAGTGTGAAGATTCTTATGGGACATCATCTTCTAAGTATAGCAATGATTCTTCTGGGAAGTGCGAAGTCTGGGCAACAGATTCTTCTAGGTAATGCGAAGTTAAGGAAGTGAAATTATTTTGGGCCAGCAAGAGAGAGACTCTACAAAGAGATCAAAGTATAGACCGGGGTTCTCTCTAGAAGACCTAGAGACCGTGATTCTCCAGGGAAGTTGTGAAGGTGCAGTGTAAGAGATAAAGACCAAGTTTCTCTAGGAGGAAAGGCAAAGGAAGGACGAGGCAGAACATCAACGTGGATGGCACGGTTCTTGGGAGGATACCATAATCAAGGGTCTATGTCATGATCTTGGTCTTGGTACTTATCAATTGAAGATTAGAAGAAGAATTTTATAGGATTTTCCTCTCAACATTTGAAAGCTTTTGGCCATGGATGGAGAAGCCTATATACAGTGTCACTTGTCTTTATTTATTGGTAATTGTCTTAATGAAAAGAACACACTAAGAAGATAACAAAGAAAGATCATAAGTTAAGAAGTAAAAACATATCACAAGCAATTATTAAGAAAATAAATTGTTAACATTGAATGCCCTAGACTTCTCAACAGCCTATGGGGGATTATTTCTGGGAGTGGCAATCTATGGGGGATGATTTTCGAGCTACCCTTTCCTTTAGAGACTTCTGCTAGCTTAAGTAGAACGAGAAGGGCAGAGGCATAGGGCGTTCCAACATATAGAGCATGGAGTTACAACGTACCATACGGAGCATATACCTACCCACATTTGATGGATCTTCTAAGTGCACGACCAGGGCTTGAGGGGAGAAGCTAGACACATATTTCCAGCTCAGCCAAATGACAAAGGTAGAGGCCATCAAGATGCCCACTTTACATTTGGAGGTTGAAGCCCACGACTGGTGGTTTCATGGGCTGACTATGCTTGGGCATGCAAGCGTGACTTCTTATGAGAACTTCACTTGGAGGGCGATAGAGCGTTTTGACCGGAGGAACCTAGAGGCCCACTTTAAAGAGCTCACACAGCTCAAACAGACCAATAGCCCTGAGTAGTACATATCAAAGTTTTTGAGGGTATCGTGATGGTGTTGGACTTCTCAAAGTCTAGGAAGGTTTACACTTTTGTTGAGGGGTTGCTTGAGCCTTTATGCGGGTTGGTGAGATCTCGCAGACCAATCACACTGTTGGAGCCTGTGACTTGTACCCAGGATTTGCAGGACGCAATCCCAAAGACCAAGGCACCAATCCCACCACAAGGTCCTTTCCCTCCTAGGGGTCGTGACACCAGCGCTCCACCACTGAGAGCCAATCAAGCCCCAAATAGAGACCCACTTAAAATCCTGCAAAATATTTAATGCGTCCCCTTGCCCTCCGATACAACAAATCATTAGAATAGTCAAGTAAACGAGCTTACAAATCATGGAATCAATGGGGCACCTCATGGTGGCATAACCTTCCATAGTGGCCTTTGGCGTGTACAAGTGTCTCCAAGCTCAATAAGGGGGTTAATCAAGGACCCTATTAGGTGTTTTCAACCTTTAAAGGGGGTGACATGTTCATGGTGCATCCATCAAGTGGCAGGTGGCAAATGATATAGTGATGGACCAGAGTGGAGGTGAGGGGATGCTCCAAGCCACATGCCAGGGTAGCTATAATAAGAGAAGCCCACCTAGGAGGGAGCAAATCGTGGCTCATGAGTTATCCCGGCCTTTGTTTTTCCACCCTTTTTCATATGTCTTTTTCCTTCGATTGATTTTTCTTCATAACTGCTCAGGGCTCCAGGGGATGAGAGCATGATGTGTAGGATGTAGCAGTAGGTAACCCCTTTTGACGTGGGGCATTTCATTGCGCACCAGCATTTGGGACAACCATGGGTTGCTTAATCATGGAGGCGGCTCATCTAGGGCCCATAGGAACCAGGGTGATGACCATGGATAAGGGGTAGAGCTCATGTTTGACTTTTTACCATGTGCTAAATTTGTATGTCCTAACCATATTTTGCATTTTGTCGTACATTTCTTGATGAGAGTGGCCAAATTATGCTTTTTTCTTTTCTTTTTAGTTGCATCAACATCTGGGGCATCATTCGAGGCCTAACCTAAGGTGTGAACAAGAGGAGGGAGACGCTAACCCTATGTGGACCCAGTGGACACATGTGGACACAAATGGGAAAAGAGATGAATGGGGATAAAATGAGTTGAAGGGAGTGATGTATATGGTGTCGGGAAGCTAGTGGCCAATAAAGGATATCCCACGTAGTCTCAACCTTAAAGCTAGTGGCCAATAAAGGATATCCCACGGGACCAGGGTACAAAACTAACCATGAAATCGGGCAATGGAGACAAGAATACAAACCAAGCCCACTCTTTCCATCGAATCCCCCCACCAATCCATGCCCAAAAGTGTCCATGAAAAGTAAGGAAAATTACTCAACAATACCAATGAAAAGCCATACCATTGAGGTTGTCAAGCCCACCTTCAAACATACAATCATAACAAATGGGCGAGGGACCACATCGCTGGCTCAAGTGGTGGAGATATTGGCACATTAAGCTATCTGGAAACTGCAAGAAGTTGTTGGCTGCCAGCTGAGGACCATCTAAGACAAAAAATTTCTTCTATGCATATTACCCACAAGTGGTGGGTAACAAGGCCGAAGGAAACAATAGAAAAGAAAAGATAAAGGAGACTTTTCCTTACATTTTTTAAAATTGCCATTAATTGTTCCACCAAGTTTGAGTGGTTCCAAACTCATCGGACTTCATGTGGACAGAGTAGAATTTCAAATACATTCAGAATTCAGCAGAGCTAACAGCGTTTAGGACTTTAGGGTCGGTACAACTACAGCATTTCCACTAGATTCTAATGTATGAGGGTATAAGATTTAATCAATGAATGAATTGAATTGATTTACATGAGCAAATGAAGCTCAATAAGTAATACAGAGATATTTACAGAAATAGAAACATCAAGTTTCTATTAGGAAATAAAAACAACCAGTTTCTTCTAAGAAACTGCTAAAAAGATAAAAACATAAACAACTAATAAGAATGAGCATTAATCACTAAATAGCATTATTCTAATACCCTCCCTTAATGCGCAATCTATTTACAACACCAATAGACCCTCTGAATTTTACAAACTTATCAGGACCAAGAGGCTTAGTAAAGATGTCGACGGGCTGCTCTATTGTGGAACATATCACAACTGAACGAATGTGTCTTCAACAAGCTGGCGAATGTAGTGACAATGGGTCTCTACATGCTTTGTTCGTTCATGAAAGACTAGATTCTTGGCAAGTTTGAGCACTCCCTGATTTTCACAGAACAAGGGAGTAGGACCTGTCTGGAAAACATGCATATCCGCAAGCATACATCGGAGCCAAACTGCCTCACAAGATGCCTTAACTGCTCCCCGATATTCTGCTTCTGTTGAAGAGAAAGCCATTGCCTGTTGCTTCTTACTAGTCCAGGTGACAGCACCAGATCCTAGACTAAACACATACCCAGCTGTAGATTTATGGTCATCAACTGAAACGGCCCAGTCAAAATTTGTGTAACCACTGAGTATAGGATCGGAACTTCGAGTGTACTTGTCCATAATCAGGAGTGCCATGCACATAACGCAGCACACGCTTCGCTGTTATCCAATGATTAGCCTTCGAAGCTGACATGAAGCGGGAAATGTAGCTCACTGGAAAACTGATGTCAGGTCTAGTGGCAGTAAGGTAGATGAGGCTGCCCACTAATTGCCTGAATAAAGTTTCATCCACAAGGGGTGATGATGACTGAGCTGAAAGTTTGAGCACCGGTTCCATAGGAGTCGTGGCAAGTTTGCAATCCTGCATTCTGAATCTATCCACAAGATTTCTGGCATACTTGGACTGAGAGAGAAAGATGTTGTTCTCAGTTTGCCAAACTTCAACCCCCAAACAGTAATGAAGAAGTCCTAAATCTGTCATATCAAAAGTGCTACACAAGTCCTGTTTGATCCCATGGATCAAATGTGTTGAGCTGCCAGTAATGATAAAGTCATCCACATAGACAACCACAAACAGAATACCATCACCACTATGCTTGATATACAGGTTTGCATCAGATGGACTCCGTTGAAAACCATGATTTGTGAGGTACTGATCAATTTTCATGTACCAAGCCCGAGGAGCTTGTTTTAGACCATAGAGTGCTTTGACTAATCTACAGACTTTCTATTCTTGACCAGCAACCTTGAATCCTGGAGGTTGCGTCATGTAGACTTCTTCTTGTAAGTCACCATTCAGAAAAGCACTCTTTACATCCATCTGATGGACTTTCCAATTGAACTGCGCTGCTAAGGCAAGGACAAGCCGTATGGTACTCATCTTCGCTGTAGGAGCAAAGGTCTCCTCGTAGTCAATGCCTTCCTTCTGTGAGAACCCTTGCGCAACAAGTCGAGCTTTATACTTGTCTAGGGTTATGTCTACTTTGTATTTTACTTTATACACCCATTTGCAGCTAATGGGCTTTTTCCCTGCGGGAAGATCAAAAAGGGTCCAAGTGTGATTCTTCTGAAGACTCTAGAATTCAGCTTCCATAGCCTGTTCCCACTCAGGTGTACCCTTAGCCTCTGAATAGGTTTGAGGCTCAAAAATACTATGCAGGTTAGCCATAAGAGCAAAATTTACTGTAGATTGTTGTTTGCTCTTATGTCTAGAAGTTCTACCTTCAAGGAGCTCATTATCCCAGAGATCACCAATGGTTTTAACCCACCATTTAGGCCGGAGAGTAGAGGAACCAATATCAAGAGGAGATGGAGAAGGCTCAGGAACAATAGGATCAGCAAGAGGAGGGTTATTTTCCGGAGGAAGCTCAGGTAGTGCATCATCAAATACTGATGTTGTATCATCCCTCCCATCAGGTGGACCTACTGGAAGAAGAACACTGTGAGGCTAATCCTTAGAACACTGCTCAGAAGGAGGAGATTGAAAAAATCCTCTGTCTTCATCAAATACTACATCACGACTGAAGCTAAGACGACCAGTGGCTATATCTATCAACCTATAGGCCTTATGATGATCATTGTACCTTGTCATCATGAGTTTCTGGCTATTGGAATCCAATTTAGAGCACTTAGCTGCTGGAATCCAAACATATGCAATTGAGCCAAATACTTTGAGGTGATTGATCTTAGGCTTACGGCCAGACCAAACCTCTTCGGGACTCTTCCCCTTAACAACCTGAGTAGGTGATCGGTTAAGAAGATAGACAGCAATAAATACTGCTTTAGCCCACAATTTGTTCAGAACATTCATGTGTTGTAACATGGAACGAGCCATTTCAACAACCATACGGTTGCGGCGTTCGACAACACTGTTCTACTGAGGGGAGTAGGGTGTAGTTAACTGACGTTTGATGCCATGAGTATCACAAAAGTTGGATAAAGCAGAAGAGCAAAATTCCCCCCCCCCCCCCCCCGTTATCTGTCCTAAGAGTTATGATATTACAGCTAGATTCTTTTTCAACTAAGGATTTAAACTTCTGAAAGATACTAAATACATCAAAATTATATTTTAGAAAATACACCCACATCTTTCTACAAAAGTCATCTACAATAAGCAAAAAATATTTGCAATGAGTAATAGAAGATATATGCATAGGACCACAAATATCAACGTGAATTAACTGGAGTACCTTAGATGCGCACCAAGATTCTCCATCCTTGAATGAAGACCAATGTTGCTTGCTAGCTTGACAGGTGCCGCATACTCCCAACTGTTGAGTCTGAATATCAGATAACCCTGACACAAGTCCCTCCCGAGAGAGCTGAGAAAGATACTACATGTTTAGATGCCTATATCGCTGATGCCATAGAGTGCTGATGGGAGAAACACGAGCTGCTAGAGCTACTTCTAGAGAATCTCCAGTGTCAAGAAGCCTATAAAGACCATGATCCTCTAGGCCAACCGCAACCGTAAGACTAGTGTCCCTGTCAATAATAGAGCACTTGTGCGCACTGAACACTACATCACGCGAAGGAGAGTTCCTCATAATCTGGCTAACAGACAACAGATTAATTTCCATACCAGGAACATAGTACACATTCAGGAAGATGAGTGTGCACCCACCACACTGGATCTGAACTGTACATTTGCCAACCACTGTGTACTCTTCACCTCCGTCGAATGCTACTGAACCACTGAAACGTGAGAAGTCAATCAACCAGTCACATTTGTGAGAGAAATGGTGTGACGCACCAGAGTCAATGTACCAGGCCGAAGACGGGACATGATCTGAAGACCTTTTAGCCATAACGGCGTAAAAAGCAAATTTTGTCTGCTCAGAATGTTCTGCAACATTCTCTATCTGATGGGGCCCTCCCTGTTTCTTCTGTTCAGAAGCAATCCTCTATCGGCAATCTTTCTTCATGTGGCCGAATTTGTGACAGTGATTACACTGCACATTTTTCTTCCTAGCAGGATCAAAAACCTGAGAATAACCTTTCTGCTAAAAGGAATGAGAGGACTGATATTTGGCAGCAAAAGCATTTTCTAAGGAGGCTGATGAGGCACCACTACCAAACTGTTGTTTCCAACGATCCTGCTGCATGAGTTTGGTGCATAAATCCAGAAACTTCAGATCAACATTAGTGGAGGTAATGTTGAGTATTTCTATGAAGTGCTCATAAGTGTCAAGAAGCCTATAAAGACCACTAAGATATGGGATTTTGCATCATTAACCATCTAACAGCTAATAAGAATGAGCATTAATCACTAAATAGCATTATTCTAATAAGATTGGCATTAGTCAAGACCACTAAGATATGGAATTTTGCATCATTAACCATCTATAAGAGTCAATCAAGACATGGGTTTCCTTCTAAAATGTCATTTATCTCTATCGTTCTTAATTTTTTGCTTACTTTCTCATACGATAACGTGTCAGTTTGAAAAAAAAAACACATACTATAATTTTCGTATTTTATATAAACTACATTTCCCCTGTGCACCCCCTTTGGATGGGTGGCATTTCCAGTTGTAACCATTTCTGAAATTCATATATGTCTCCACGTTTCATGCAACTAAACTTGTACATGTTTCCATGTTTCATGCAAATAAAATTGTATATGTTTCCATGTTATGAGCAACTTAGATATAATCAAGGGTTCTTTGTTTCCCCATAAAATCCCATTTTGGAAACCAATGCAACACACTCTTTCCATTTACCAGGATGAATCGCGTAAATATTTTTATAAGGAATGTTACTGCATAATCAAGGCATTTTTTTATGAAAAGCTAGTTGTTTGGCAGTTTATATAGCAGAACAAACGGATGAATGTAAAAATGCTTACCTTGCACAATTTACTTAAACTAGGGGTATAGGAGCTAGGCTTATTCTGATATTGGAATATGAATGCTGTGTCAATAACTCTAGCATGGTCCACCTTCAATGCTGCATAGAAAATACATCATTATCAATAAGTACTGTCGTTAAAGCTAAAGAAAATGTCACACCAACAATGAGTTGTGATATTACATCATTGTTTACCTACAAGGTTGAAATCATAGAAAAATGCCAAAAAAATTAATGCAAATGAACTGTACCAATTATTGTGCAAGACAATAACATCAGATTACATGGCCCTTCTATTAACATAATATAACAGTGGTCATCTTCCCACTTTAACAGCTATGATATCATACCTCTTAGGTCATGATGCACACTGTGTCCTATTACAATTGTGCTTGGCGTGAGCAAATTCTTGAGTTTCTTCTGCAAGTATGTGTACGGCCTAGTCAAAGTCAAAGAGTGATCACCAATTGAGTAAATAATAAAATGAATTTATACTAAGCTTGCCCAGTTTTTTTCACAATTATGTACACACAAGTTGACGACCTGAACATCTTTCAAATTACAGATTACACCCTCAAGATCCTCAGCAGTAACTCCTGTTATTTCCGTCAGATAGTTAATTACAGGTTTTGATGGTTTCACAAGCAGATCCATCAGAGTCTGTTATAAAATTTGAAGAAAAAAATCAGTGTTTCCAGCAAATAAATGAAAACAAAGATCTCTATCAAATCTTACAACATGAATAGAGATTAAAGTAATCTTGCTCAGAGCAATAAACACGGTTTCATGCATATGTACAATTTACCTCTAAATTTTGATCAACCACACAAACTTTCACAACTTCCTCTGATCCATCTTCACATCGGACCATCTCACAATCTATAGATATCAACCTTTCTGAAGTGCTTGAATTTGGTAACTTCCTCAATTTTGTTACCAGCCATCCCTGAAAATAAATTATACCAACAATTACAGTAAATCCAAATCAAAAGGCAGCAACATCTTGTGAAGCACTCCCATACCTAAAAGCTGAGAAGAACAATGTTGTAAACAGACAAGCACAGTGAAACAAAATCACCAGAGTCAAGTCTGCACAATATTCATTTTGGCCAAGGAGTTAAACTTTACCCAGGACTCAGCAAAAACTTGTGATTTAACCAGGCAATGACTCAACATATTGAAAAATATTAAAATAAAATAAAAATAAAAAAATTAAGGAAAAAAATGTGTACATTGAATTTAGATTAGACATAAGAGATTAAACATCAAAATTCATCCATAACATCCAAAAGGGAATGCAAAATTCTTCAGCAAACTACGAATCCCAAATCTAAGTGATGATGATGAAAACGAATCACCTCACTTGTATTTATACAATCACTAATGAGTTCAATTTGCCTAATTTGGCCTAATTGAGCCTGAAATAATAAAATAACGTGCAATAATAACATCCCTTGCTGACAAGCCCACCAAGATAGATCAATAACATAAGAATAAGCCTCTCAAGAGGGTAGAATGATCAATAAAGTGAGTCGTTGGGCCTTTGAAGGGGCCTAATGAAGTCCAGAATGTGCCATGATGTAAGAATGGACCTCAAACATAGTGGACAAGGGGTTGGCCCCTCGTTTTTCAAGCAAATCCTTGTGATGCTCCCAACGGGTGCCTGGGGCACAAGGACATCCTCATGGGTCTTCAAGTGGATCGAAATGTCTGTAAACCATCTGTAAGGGATAAGATGATCACATAAGCCCTCTGCAGTGAGACACATCCTCATCTAGACCTTAGAACATCTGTGAAGTGTATGGTGCAAGTGTGGAGTCAGATGGGCATGGTGAACCAGGTGCATCATCCCAATCCAAAAGGTGGAACACAAGCAATCAATGAGTGGTGATGAGATCCATGAAGTACATCTCTGCTATGGTGGAGGCCCATGGCTCTCAACGCTCACCCTACAAGTGCCAATGTGGCCCTATGGAGGGCTAGGACCCCGTATAGGGAGACCAAGCCCCAAATGGAGACCCACCTGCAATTCTGCATAAGATCAAAAGCGTCCCTTTGCCCTGCAATACAACAAATCATTAGAATAATCAATGCGGCAGTTCATGGTGGCATGCCCTTCCATAGTGGGCTTTGGCATGTACAAATTGTTGATTTTTGGGTAGCATCAGATATGCTCTAGCTCCGAAATTTTGTGGAGGGGCTACAACACATGAGATCTCCAAACCCCGGAAATCGTTTAGAGAAATTCCACCCGGATTGTATTTTATTAAAATAATTAATATTTGTAATGGGGTTCCTAAGTCTAGACTTAGGAAAATTGATAAATTTTGGGGAATTAATGAAAATATGGGTGAGAAGCTTCTAAGAGACGAAGATCAAATCTAATTTAATCTTAGCCATTGATTAGAGATCAGATCACGGTCGTTGATTTCTCAACAGGAAGAGTATAAAGGAAGGCTTGGGGTTAGTTGGAGAGAACACACAGAGAGATTGAGGAAATCGATTTTTTTGAGGTGAGAAATTCTCAGGAGGAAAATCGATTAGGGAGATCTTGCAGAAGGGCAGTTTGGCAGAGGGACTTCAATCCAAGGACAAGAATACATGGCAGAGAAGCAACATAGCATCCGAGGGAGACAACGCAACTCCAAAAAGGGTGATGCAGAGGTTGGAGGGTTGACGCAGTCACTTAGAGGCAGCGCTGGGGTTATTGTGAGGTAGATCGAGCAGCAATTCAGGGAATCAATTTCAACCGAAAAGGCTCACTGGGAGGGTGACGCAATTCCAACGCAGAGCTTGGAGCAACGATTGTTGCACGACACTAGGGACAGCGCAGTCACCTGTGGGGTTTGTTCATCCAATTGTTGGATTCGCCAAAATATGTCTCTGGATAGAGGCGCTTCTACTAGGTTTATTCTCTATTGGGTGAGCCAGATTTGGCACCCTAGTTGTATTCAGAAATCTGCTTAATAATAAAACCTTCATATATGTTGCACTGGTTTTCCCGCATTGGGTTTTTCCAGGGACGTTTAGGCAAAAATAAGTGTGGCCTTTGTGTGGTTGTCTCATGTATTTTTCAGTACTTGATATGTATATTGGTTTAGGCTGCAGTGTATTTGCAGTAATATTTTCTGAATAATCTGTAAATAACTCGTTAACCTGAAGAACACAAGTAGGTAATGCAAATCACTTTACTGCAGTAGGATTTATGGTTTGTTAGATTCAAAAATTTACACACAAATGTCTCCAACCTCAATGAGGGGGTTAACCAAGGACCCTATTAGGTGGTTTCAACCAGTGTTGCAAGAACCCCCCCCCCCAAACAATCCAAAGGCAGAACCGCGTCTCATACAGATCTGCCACTAGACATTCGGCGGAACCACGGATGAGAAAATCAATCTGCAATTCCTCCTTTTTTGGCGATTCCTACAAAATTGGATCCATGGGGCACGATCCGCGGCTCCTACTGCCCAATCTGCGGTTCCTACTGCCTGATCCGTAGATCCAAAAAGGATCGAGTGCTGATCTATGGAGGTTCGGGTGTGTATCCATCACGAATCGCGAGCAGATGCGAGAGAAGTTGGACAGTTCCTCGAGGCCTTTTTTTTTTTTGGAAATTTCAAATTGTTCTATGAGGAACTACACTTTCCGAATACTCCCAAAGTGCCCCTTGATACTCCTTAAATGCTTCCTAGATGCTCCCTAATGGTAATGTTAAATTCTTGAAATAAAAGTGACATTCTCCTTTATCTTTCATTTCCATCCCTTTTACTTAAATTTTTAACATTGCCATGAAATGACTCATGATGTTTGAGAGTGGTTCCAACCTCATTAGACTTCATATGGAGAAAATAGAATTTCATATCCCATTTAAAATTCAACAAACTCCATAGTTTTCAGGATCAATGGGATTGTGGTGTTTCATTGGATTATATCATGTATGAGGGCATGTGATTGGCATTTGATCAAGAGCAACAAGCCCTATATGTACCCTAGTGTTTGTGTTATTGATTGTTGAACTCCTTTGTCATGGCCTTAGCAATTATGTACCCTTCACTCAAGTCAAAATCATTGATCAGGCATGTTAAGCTTTCTCTACCATATTATAAGGCTTGGATTAAGTTGTTTGATCAAAATTAGGCAATGTTCACTAAAATCCTTATAGAATTGAAGTAGAGGCAAAGGCTAGACAAGAGAAGAGGAATCTAGATTGTAGATGGTTGATGCTGGAATAATTAATCATTGATGTACAATGGATGCCATATCTATCTTGATTCATGTAAAAATATGCATGTTTTCATGTCTTCTACAACTAATTTGGTATTTGGGATGTTTGTTTTGAATATGCAAAAAAAAATTAAAAATATATATATATAGTATACGCCTTGCTTTCTAGATTTTTGGAAAATGACGCTTCCGCATCCCCGCTTTGTGCAACATTGGTTTCAACCTTTAAAGGGGGTGACATGTCCATGGTACATCCCTCAAGTGGTAGGTGGAAAATGAAGTAGTAATGGAACAAAGTGGAGATCAAGGGAATCATCCAGACCACAGGTCATGGTACAAGGGTATCCATAATAAGGGAAGCCCACACCTCGTTATATGAATATAGGAGGGAGCAAATCATGGTACATGAGTTACCCCGGCTTTCGATTTTCCACCCTTCTTCATATGCCTTTTTCCTTTGATTGATTTTTCTTCATAATTGCTCACAGCTCCAGGGGATGAGAGCATGTTGTGTAATATATCGCAATGGATACCCCCCTTAAGGTGGGGCAATTCATTGCCCACCAAGGGTTGGGACAATCATGGGTTCCTTAATGATGGAAGGGGCTCATCTAAGGCCCATAGGAACCAAGGTGATGGCCATGGATAAGGGGTAGACCTCATGTTTGGCTTTTACCCATGTGCTAAATTTGTATGTCTCGACCATCTTTTCCATTTTGTGGCACATTTCCTGTTGAGAGTGGCTAAATAATGCATTTTCTTTTCTTTTTAGCTGCATCAACCTCCGAGGCATCATTCTAGGCTTGACCCAAGGTGTGGACAAGGGTAGGGGGAGGCTAACCCTATGTGGACTCAGTGGAAACATGTGGACCCAGATGGAAAAAGAGATGAATGGGGCTAAAATAAGTGGAAGGGAGTGATGTATATGGTGTCGGGAAGTGGGACCACGCAACCAAAATAGGGATTTCCCATGCGGTGTGAACACTAAAGCTAATGGCCAGTAAAGGAGATCCCATGGGACTAGAATACAAGGCTAACCACAAAACCGAGCAATGGAGACAAGAGTACAGACCTAGCACACTCTTTCCGCTGAATCCCCCAACCAATCCATGCCCCAAAGTGCCCATGACAAGTAAGCAAAATTACTCAACTTTACCAATGAAAAGTCATACCTTGGGGGTCAGGAGGCCCACCTTCAAACATACAATCATAACAAGCGGGCAAGGGATTGCATGGCTAGCTCAAGCGGCAGAGATCATGGCACATCGAGCTATCTGGTGGCTGCAAGGGGTTGTTGATTGGCTGCAGAGGACCATCTAGGAGAAAAAATTTCTCCTATATACACCACCCACTCGTGGTGGGTAACACAGCCCAAGGGAGAGATCAAATGTACAACTCTCTTTCTCTTAAGATTAATCTCCCCGACCAAATCCATAGGTCTCTCAACAACAACCCAAGGGAGAGATCAAATGTACAAGTCTCTCTCTCTCTTAAGATTAATCTCCCCGACCAAATCCATAGGTCTCTCAACAACAACCCAAGGGAGAGATCAGATATACAAGTCTCATCGTAAGGGAAGATACATAGCATCAAACTCATCCCATAACCCAAAACCCAATGGCATCAAGGTCAATGTCCAACTAATCAATGGGATCAACCAATATCATTCATGAGGTCAAACTCTCTCAGTCAAGCTCAATAACCCAAGAGAGTATACACAAGGTCCATCTCCCCAATCTTAAACAAAGGCCTCTCGATCTATGACCAAAGGGAGCAATCCCTATCTCAGCCTCAATCTCACGAACTATATAGTCTCTCGGTCCACAATCCAAGGGATAGAACTCATCCTTCCCGACCAAATGCATTGGCCTCTCAGTCAACGAACCAAGGAAGGGAACGTAAGATAAATCCCCCGACGAATCCACTAGTCTCGCAGAAAGTACCTAAGGGAGAGATCACAATATTAGTGTCCCCAACCTTATTCATTGGTCTCTCAGTGATCATGTCCTGAGGGATCACTTCATGCCTCAGAACCAAGCTCCCCGACCAGACTCATTGGCATCTTGGTCAACTGACCTAAGGGAGTGACAATCTTCCCGACCATAATCTATGGCCTCTCAGCTACAGCCCAAGGAAGATTCATGATGCTATACAATCAATGCTTCCTCTCTCCCAGAGGGATTCTCAATCATTTCATGTTTCTCCCAAAAGCAAACAAGCTTCATTCGAGATAAAGGCTTTGTCAAAACATCAACAACCTCCTCAGCAATAGAAATGTATATGAGCCTTACAGCTCTTATTTGGACAGCATCCCAATTATAGTGACACCTGATCTGAATGTGCTTCGACCTATCATGAAAAATAAGTTTCTCATAAAGCTTCATAGCTTTAATTGATGCAATATATCACAGTCGATTCCAGCACTTGATCACACAAACCAGCAAACAACTTACGAAGCCAAACAACTTCACAACAAGTTGAACAAGCAGCTATATTCTCAACTTCAGCCGAACTAAGAGAAACAAACTTTTGGTTCTTTCTTGACCACGAAATCATAGCAGAGCCCAAAATAAAACAGAATCAAAAGTGTTCTTTATATTATCAATGCATCCATCCCAATCAGCATCAATAAAACTACGCAACTACCATTTTCCATTAGAAACAATTCTTAAACAATAACCAATGGTGTCACACAAATATCTCAATATATGTTTTGTTGCAACCCAATGCACATGTAGAGGCTCAACCAAGAATTCGACTCAAAGTGTTCACAGCATAGGTCGAATGGTGTTGCCATTCATGCCAACATCGGTTCCTGAATGCTCTTAATATCTGACTAGATTGCATTAAATGAAGCTCCAATGGGCCCTAGAAATCCCCAAAAGCCTCGCACTTGATGATTTTGAGGATGAAGATTGGTATATTTGCTCTGGAGACCTTCATCAATTAATGCTCCTTGTCATGTTGATTCTAATGGTATGCGGCACATCACGAAGGTCCTCGCGGTTTGGGAAATATGCTTGATAAAGAATGAAGCCGCCTTCTTGTGGTCAGTGTCCCCATAAGCTAGATGATGTGGTAGTTTATTATTAGCTAGTAAATCATGAAAAACCAAATTAAATATTTTGTGGCTAAAGTATTTCGTTGAGGATATTAAAAGTTTAAATTCAAATCAAATGTTAAAGCCAGCCTCATTTTTATTTGGGTTTTTTGGCTCCAATACAAATTATATTTGAATGTCACTTTCCCTCTATTTTGCAAGTTGGCTCCAACTGAGCAAGGCCTAGTCGAATCTTCCATCTAGTATAAATAAGGATCATCCCTATCTCAATAGTGCATCAAATTTGCATTATGTGATCTAAGCATTAGAAGAAATTTCACCCTAAAAGTGTGCATGAAATTTTCATGTAACTTCCATGTCATAATATGTATACCAGTCAAAATCCTTTAAATTTAAAACGAGGTACATGTAAATATTTTGGAGGGAGGACAAGAAAACTACTTTTTTTAATTGTACTTTTGGAGTGTAAACACTCCTTGGATGTGGAATTAAATTCATACCTTCTATTTTATTATTTTATTATTTTTCCTCTGGGGGCCACTTTTAGGTTCAAATTTCCTCTAAAAGTAAATGTAGCCTTGGAGTAGTCTTGAAGATCAAATTGAAGGTCGATTTTTGTGAGGATCAGTTTGGCCTTACGGCATATCTCTTGGGAATGGTTTTCATTGGGTTTTTGAATGTGTTTTGCAGGAGGTTCTGAAAAAATTTGCATGCTAGACAAAGGATCAAACTATGACTTTTTGTCGCTTTTAAATTTGATTCAAAAAGTACTATTTGGCCTATTACCTTTGATCTGAAGCAATGAAGCAATGCCTAAGGGTTTTGTTCTCCCTATGAACTTTGGCCCTTGTTAGTGCATGGCTCTGAGTTTTGTTCTGAACTAGTTCGAAACCCCTCTTTGATGTGTCTCCAGACCTAGTTTGAAAGCAGACTGAAAGAAAATTTTCGACCCCTCTTTGAAGATTAATTATGAGGCTCTTCCTATGAATCTGCTAAAGTTTGTATCACTAGAGGTGTATCTTCCTGGAGGTGTTTCAACGTTTTTTTAATGTACCTTCAATTTTTATCAATGTAGGTCTTCTCAGAAGTATGATTAATATGTACTCGTTGCATGTGGAATTTAATTCCACATCCAACGCGTGTCTACACTTGAAAAATGAGTAAACCTAAAAGGGGATAATCCAAAAATACAAGTAAAAAAAGTAGTTCTCTTCTTTTCCCTCCAAAATTTGTAACTTCTATTTGATATTATTTTAACTATTATTTTATTATTTTTCCTTTGGAGGCCATTTTAGGTTCAAATTTCCTCTAATGGTAGTTGCGGCCTTGGAATAGTCCTAAAGATCAAATTGAAGGTCGATTTTTGTGAAGATCAGTTTGGGCTTATGGCATATCTCTTGGGAATGGTTTTCATTGGATTTTTTAATGTGTTTTGTAGGAGGTTTTGAAAGAATTTGCATGCTAAACAAAGGATCAAATCGTGGTTTTTGTCGCTTTGAAAGATAATTCAAAGAGTCCTATTTGGCCTATTACCTCTGATCTGAAGTAGTGAAGCAACCCTTAAGGGTTTTGTTCTGCCTGTGAACTTTGGCCCTCTATTAGTGCATGGTTCTCAGTTTGCTCTGAACCAATTCGAAACCCCTCTTTGATGTGTCTCCAGACCTGGTTTAAACGCAAACTGAAAGAAAAATTTCGGCCCCTCTTTGAAGATTAATTCAGAGGCTCTTCCTGTGAATCTACTAAAGGTTGTAACATTGGAGGTGTATCTTCCTGTGGCTCTGTAATAAGGCACATTCTGAACAGTTCAAAAATCCCTTTTCGACCCAGATCTGAAGCTTGATCCAAGGTTATTATTCGGCCCTCAATTTCAAAATTGTATCTTGCATTTGACCTGTATTTGGCCCTGTTGAAAAGTGTAATGTTATGAATATAATTCATAACAAGTGACATAAATAAAATTAATGTAAATATTAAATAATCAAATATTAGTGATGTTAAATAGTCATTAAGTTAAGTGAAAAGGCATGTCTAAAAGACATACCCAGACACGAAAGTACACCTGCTTAGGTATATATAAGCGGGTCTTCATTGTAAACATTCATCACTTTTACATTCTATATATATATATATAATAAATTATTATTATTAAATACCTCTTGTGTATTTTTACTTTTAAGTCTTCAAGCTATCAATTTTTATGCTTCAGTGGTATCAGAGCCATGGCACACATTACAATCATGTGGGTCTTTGAATGTTGTTCACCGCACAATGTGCCATTACGTTCACGTCCTAAATATGTTGAGCAGTTTAGTGAAATTCAAGAAGCATTTCAGTGTTTAGAAAAATCATTTGCAGAAGTTAAAGCACGTCGAAAGGAAATCGATAATAAAGATAACAGCGACAGTGAAGAAACGAAACAAGGTGAAGAAGGAAAAGAAGATGTTGCTCAGAACGATCATAATGACAAAAATGAAGATATACAAGATGCACAAGATCATAGTGTTGTAAATGAAAATGATCCAGATGAAGATGACGTGGATGAGGACTATCTTGGGAAACAAGAAGATGAACAGATATCAGAATTAGAATAAGTGAATGTTTTGAAGAATAATCTTCTATGTTACGACCACAATGAAAAATCACAGGCAACTATTATTGACAATCAAAGTGATTACTTAGATATCGATGGGAACTCTTGGTTATCACCTGAGGAGAAGAAGGAGGTACAAAGAAAGGAACTTTAGGACGCTGAAAATGTAAGCCAGGGAAGAACAATCATGTTGCAGGATCCAGCAAGTGGAGAAATTCCAATTGCTACTGAAGATGATATTCATCAAGTAGACGCATCTTCCCGTAGAGGAAAATTCCAAAAGTTTCGTGTAGACCCAACTCAAAACATCAAAACACACCCAATTTATAATGATCTTGGCAAATCTCCACAACACATTAATTCTAGACGTAATCGAATCCCAGATATCATGAAAGATTTCTTCAATAAAAAGGAACCCTGCAATAGCATCAATCTTGTCGAAGTTGTTGCTTATGCTGTTGCAGTTCAAACTAAAATTCTAAGTTGAGAAGGGAATGAGGAGGTGCGAGACCTTTTGCTTCTTGATGTTACTCCTTCGTCACTTGGATTGAAAATTGTCGGAGAAATCATCCTAAAAATTAAAAACCCACTTAAATACCAAGATGAAGTTGATCTTGATGTGGATGAGGGTGACTATGGCGTGAAACTGCAGAGTACAGAGGAATCCAAGTCGTCAGAAAAACATGGGTATTATGAATTTTCAAAGAATGAATATTACAGAGTTGAAAACCATTATGATGAAGTTCCCACAAAAAACTATAAACAATTATTCGAGGCCTAGGAAAAGAATTCTTACAAAAAAATTTGCAGGAATGTGATCCACCGTCCTCTTCCTTCTCTTGCCATGAAAAACCCATTCAGTCCTTTCGCAGGTGAAGATGATGAGGTTGACGAAATGTTTGGTAATTTTCTAATCGAATTTCCAAGCGAAAAGGATGACAATGCTTATTTGCGATTAAAAGAGGATCCAAGAGAAATTACAATTTCTCTCTCAATGGAGGAGATTCGAGAACTGGGCTACTCAGGAGCCTTGTCCCGTTGCCCCTTCTCCCATCGTTTCCACCCCACAGTCTCGATTGTGTCGTTGTTGTATTGACGGCCTCAATCAATCCCTGTTGTTATATTCTCTACTGGACTTTCACCCGACAGCAACAGTTGCTCCATCGTGGTCTCGTGTCGTCCCTTGTCATGCCATTTCGAGCCATCAAACATCGCGTCAGATCGATCCATAGCCCATCCTCCTTCGACCTCCACATTGCATGTCCCCGCTAGTCAATTCGCCTACACGCTATGTCGTTCTGCAGTTTGTCTCCTCAACCCATGCACTGTATAGATCCTCTACCAAACACACATCCCTGCCACTACACCATTTCTCTCCATTCGAAATTCAAACCATGTCGTCCTCATCAACACTCCCTGTCCCTTGTCACTATCCGTCTGACTGTTCGTCGTTGTCCTCAGTGCACGCTGCCACGAATGCGTCAAATGGTCAACGAAGCATCATGACTATTGTTGATTCGATGTTGTAGATTCGGTAATGTAGTAAGGCAGAAATACTTATAACGCAATATACATATTAAGTTATATGATAATAAATATATATTATAACTTTATATAATATATAATATAGTTATATAAAATTATATTATTAATATATATAATATATATATATTATATATATATATATATATATATTATATATATATTATTTCAAAATAATAATAATAATAAATCAAAAAAATTACTATTAAAGTAAAACAAAAAAATCAGTATTAATATAACAAACAAACAAACAAAAATTCCAAAGGAATATTATTCATGAGCTACATGAAGAAATGATGACTATATTATATATATTGAGACAATAGACATTAAGCGAAGAAAATCGACAGCATTAAAGCGTTGAGGACAAAGCTTCCGAAGGAAAGGGCTATGTCATGAATATAATTCATAACAAGTGACATATATAAAATTAATGTAAATATTAAATAATCAAATATTAGTTATGTTGAATAGTCATTAAGTTAAGTGAAAAGGCATGTCTAAAAGACATGCCCAGTGACGAAAGGACAGTTGCTTAGGTAGATATAGGCGGGTCCTCATTGTAAACATTCATCACTTATACATTTTTTATATATAATAAATTATTATTATTATTAAATACCTCTTGTGTATTTTTACATTTAAGTCTTCAAGCTATCGGTTTTATGCTTCATGTAACTAGGTTCAGTGTACATAATGACGTGTAATTATGATTTTATGTAATTGATGAAAAGAAGAATTTAAAATTATTTTTGTAGGTACTTGAATCATGAGTGTCATGATCAAGGAATTTTATTTTAGTTAAGGTTCCCATTGTGAACCTTTAGGTTTTGTCATCTAGTCATAAAAGTCAAATGGAGTCAATGTCATGTATGAAGGACCCTTCTTGGGCATGTTACATTTTTGTATGAGTCATCAAATGTATAAGAAGGCCCTCCAAGACCAAGCAAAGTCACCTCCTATAGGTCTGATACAAGATGGAATAAATGATCTCCACCAAAAGACATGTCGGCTCACCATCACTCAAGTCGGCCTAATTGTCTAGGAAACAATTATAAATACACAGCTCGACCTCATTCCAAAAGACAAAATTGCAGTGAAGAATTCGGTCTGAAATCAAGGTATGCAAAGATCACTTAGAAGGGAGCATAATCATTAGCGAAGAAGGGAGAGAAGGAGAGCTAAGTCTTTGGCATCACTTGGATCTATTTTTGGGTCACTTTGATCTCAAACGTGCGAAGAAAAGGGATTATCCTTATTGCAGAAGAGGCCGAAGTATTGCAGTCTCATTGGAAGGTTAATTCAAGGAGGAAGCAAAGGTGTATCTCAAGTCGAGTTGACAAGGAAGTAGCCTCTACCTAAAGTGAAGGAAATTAAGCTTACAATTTTGATGATTCACAGGTGCTAGGGAGCCGAGTATTGCAAGAAACCAAAGTCTAAGGAGCAACTGAGAAGGAAAGAAGAATTAGAAGTTTTACCATCGTTGACTCAAGGAAGGAAAGGGTCTTGGTCTTGGAGTGGAAAATATGTCAAGGGTCTTGAACTTGGTATTCGTCAATTGAATTCTCTATAAGAAGAAGAATTTGTTCGACTTTTCCTCTCAAGGGGGAGAGGTTTTGGCCCTGGCTGATAGCCTATATTCTGTGTCTCTTGTCTCTTTATGGTTTATGCATTGGTAGTTGTATTGATGAAGAATAACACTAAAATAACGTAAGAAAAAGAAGATCTTAATGAAAAAAGTAAAAATCATTCACACGCAGTTATCAATAGAAGACAAATCACTTGATCTGGATGCCCTAGATTTCTCAACATGGTATCAGAGCTAAGGTGACTAAGTCAAGGAAGGGCATGTTATCAAGGGATACTCAAGGATCAAATCTCGAGAAAGGCATCAAAGCAAAGATATCTTGAAGTCAAGATCTACCCTAGATCAAAGAAAATATACACCAACTAGAAGTCTTGGAATCCACAAGTCGTCTCAAGAGACCTCAAGGACCCTACTCAAGTTAAAGGACTTATACATCAAGCAAGACCAAGAACGTTGTCATCAAGACTTCAAGAAGATCCCTCTCTCATTGAAGCAAGATCCTTACCATTGAAGATATCATCAAGAAGTCATTATTGATCTACATCAACAAAGACTCCACCATCAAAGGATCCAAAGAGATCTCCCTCTTTGTGGGATCAAGGATCATTATTGAAGAAAACTATCTTCATCAAGGCGAAGTTTTCTATTCTCTATATCATCATCAACATCAACGAAGCAGCAAGGAGAAGGAGCATCCTATCAAGTAAGTATATTTATGTCCACATTTGAATCTGTCAAAATGTCTTTTTGCAAGGAAAGCAACAAATTGGTCAGGGCTTCAAATTATCTTGCATGGAAGAAAAGGACAGATTTGAATCTCATCGAAAATGAGGTTATGAAACATGTCAAAGGATCAATCAGCAAACCAACAAAGGAAGATGCTCAAGCACTTACAAAGTATATGAAAGGGGAAGTTAGGGCTCAGAGGATTCTCACAGAATTCATCAAGGATCCCCTCATCCCACATGTATCAAAACTCGAAACTTCAAAAAAAAACTATGACGCACTGGTAGAGTTGTATTCCACGAGCACTCTACAAGCTAAAGATGTCAAGGGAAGATGGAATAGCCTCATAATTTACGAGGATATTTGAAATCAGAGATCAACTTCAAGATCTGGGAGAAGTCATGTCTGATTAGGAAATGACTACAGTTGTACTAAATGCACTATCGGAGGAGTGCAGCAAATTTACTTCAAGTATTTATGGAAAGAAAAAAGCTACTCCACTCCGGGATCTATGGTCACTGTGCAAGATTGAAGAATCTAGAGTCTAGACTAAAGGCCAAATATGATGTAGGATCAGGTGAGCAAAATCAAGCTTATGCTACAATGATAAGAAGGGAGGGAAAATTTGGAAAATCTGGTTCTCAAAAAAAGAAAAGGGACATGGCCAAGATTCAATGCTATGGGTGTCAAGAATATGGGCACTACAAAAGAGATTGTCCTAAGATCAAGAAGGACAATAACAAAAGAAGAAGAGAAGAAGCCCATATCAACGAAGAAATGGAGGAAGTTGAAAACAAGAAATCCAAAAAGAGGAAGTAAGAGATCTCTACTATGACTGAGATAGTCTTCCTCACCTAAGTTCTTCTCAAGTTCCTAGGCCTTCTTTTGTAAGATATGGCTATCATGATTCACTAAGAAAAATGATGGGATGCATCTTGGCACCATAGAAGCATTGAAAGCAAGAGCTCGGGACATCATCATAGAGAAGCGTGAAAGATGGTTGAAATTGAAATCTATGACAGCTAACTATGAAAGATATAGCTCTTGGGAACCTCATTGGAAACATAAGTGGCACTTATGGAAAGGAAAAAGTCATCCAAGACAAATCTCATCATATATTAGTCAAAAGGAAATATCTAATGGATAGGGATACTCTAGATCCTCAAGATTCTCTAATGGAATCTTCATTTAAAGGTTCATCTATCAAGAGGCGAAGCAAGTGTTTCATCAAGAATTCCAAACTTGTGGAATTCATGGGATGATGATATTGTCAAGGGGAAACCTAGTCAAAAATTATCTTCCTTTCAATAGTATTCTTTGAGACTCTTCACCCTAGACAAAGACCAAACCTTCCCTCAACACCAAGTTAGCCTCCCAGATCTTCGACCTCTTTCCAACAACACTTCCTTCCTAGGAACTTCGACTATGCAACAACTTCTGGCATCAAGGAGCAGCAAAACTTGGAAGACTTCGATCTCCCAAACTAGGGCACGAAATAGAAAGAGAGAGAGGCTTCAAAATTTCGATTTTCTTCTTCTCCTTAGACTTGAACCAACTCGCACTTCCTTTTGCTTCCTTAGTCCCACTTCGCACTTCTCCAGCTTCCTTAGGGATATTGAACTAGCTTGAGATGAGATGCTCCAAATGAATTCAACTTCCTTCTATTTATAGGCTCGAAGTGAGGTCTAATTGATGTCCTTAGGCCGACTTGATCTCTTTTAGCCTGACTTGGTGTGGAGGTTACATAAATTATATTTGACTCGTAAACCTTTTTACATGATTCAAAAGCCCAAGAAGGGTCTCTTTGAATGTACAATGACTCTATAAACTCAATATTAATCCTAGGTGTCCACAATGGGGACTTTGACAAACATAATGATGACCCAAGCATAAAGCCCATGCTTTAATAAGTCATTGATACAATAATAAAAATTATTTTCTTTATTCTTTTGACAAGTACATTTCATGACTCAAATACATTGATGAAGACCGAACCTAGTTACATTTTCCAACACTCCCTCTTAACTAGGGAGGTATTCATAATATACAAATACAATGGAAGATCTCAAACTATATGAACAATGAAGAACTTTAGGCACCGCAACGCCATGGACTAGATTCCTGACCAGGGCAATCTACCCATTGGTCTCTCATCAATTTAGGCACCGCAATGCCACAGACTAGATTCCTAACCAGAGCAATCTATCCAAGTGGGAATAAGGTGGACTCAAGCTTTCAACCTCTCTAGGTACCATCAGGCTTACTTGCTAACCACCAACCCAAGGTCCTAGGTGCCTATCCATGATCAGCGCTCTACGACCCATGCCACCTTCCATACTTTGGGACCTAGACATCAACACAAAGTGTCGGCCAGATGTCTTTCACAGGCAATGCTTCACTCGCAAAGCCTCAACAAATCTCTTCCAATTTCTAATCATCAATACAATCAGTAATATGTACTAAACTAAGCATGTTCCTTAGATATTCAAACTTCTTATTAGGAAGAGCCTTTGTTAGTATGTCTACTACTTGTTCATCTGTCGAGACATACTCCAACTTCACGGTCCCATCCTGCACCAGGTTCCTAATAAAGTGGAACTTATTGTTGATATGTTTTGTTCTAGCATGAAACACGGGATCTCCAGACATCTTGATACAACTTTGATTGTCACAATTAATCATAGTAGGACCCAGAGACTTCTCAAACAAATCTATCAGAAAGCTTATTTAACCAAACAGCCACCTTTCCTACTTCACATGCAGCCACATATTCTACCTCCGCACTACTTAAAGCACAGGATCTTGCTTCCTACTCATCCATGAGATCATCGCTGCTCCCAGACTAAAACATCCTCCGGTAATGCTCATTCCATCGGTCTCACTACCACCTCAATCAGAATCTGTGAAGCCAATTAGATTGACTTCCTTACTACCATACTTTAGGCAATGATACATAGTGCCACGAAGATACCTCAATATATGTTTGGTAGCTATCCACTGATCATGATGAGGCTCCAACTGAAACTGACTAAAAATGTTTACTGCAAAACATATATCTGGCCTAGTATTTATCAAATACATTAGGGAACACACCAATTGTTGATAGGAGGTAATATAAATGAGACTAGAGTCAGAGTCCCTCAATTTATTGAGATTGGTGATCATAAGAGTAGTCATCGGCATGGTATCCATCATCCCGAATTTTTGCAACGACTTGATACATTACTTTCCTTGCCACAAATATATCTCCCCAGGTCCCTGCTATACTTCTAGACCCAGGTAATAGTGCATTAGTCCTAGATCCTTCATTTCAAATTCAGCTGCCAACATCTTCTTGCATTCATGAATTCTTCGCTCCACACCTGTGATGAATAGGTCATCCACATATAGTGAATAATGCCAGGCTCATTAGTCACGACCTTGATGTAGAGATTCATATCAACAAAACTCTTCACGAACCCAATTTTAAGTAGATAAGCATTCATCCTTGCATACCATGCCCTAGGTGCTTACTCCAAACCATATAGAGCATTCTTAAGTCTGAAAACATGAGAGTCCATGATATTAATTTCAAAGCCTTTAGGTGGTTCGATATACACTTCCTCATCAACGGTCCCATTCAAAAATGTCGTCTTCACATCCATTTGATGGATATTCCAACCCATTGCAGTAGCCAATGAAACCAAAAGATCTAATGGTAGTGTACCTTGCTGTGGGAGCAAAGTTTCTTCATAATCAATGCCTTCCTTTTGAGAGAAAACCCTTGCAACGAATCTTGCTTTGTACTTGTCTATACTTCCATCAACAGCATGTTTGATCTTATAGATCCATTGGAGGTGAAAATTGATTTATCATTAGGTCTAGGAACGATTTCCCAAAACCCATTCTTCATGATGTATTGATATTCTTCTTATAATGCTTTCTTCCAAACCTCTTGATGAGCAGCTTCCTTGAATAAAGATGGTTCAATTTCAATTAACTTTGTCGAGTATGCAGCATAACCAGAATATCTTTTTGATTTCTTACTTTCCCTGAAGGTTCCTTTTGCAACTTCGTGTCCTTCAGCGTCTGTCAGAAGCTCACTTGGTCCTTCTTCTTCTTCTTGATTTGTAGTAGGGTTTTCATGATGAACTTCTTCTTCTTCAAATATGGGAACTTCTTCATCATCAAAACCAATAGGAATATCCTTTGATTTCTTGTATACTTGATTTTCATCAAATATGACATCCTTGCTTACTTCAATATGTCTTCCTTCCTTAATGTAGATTCTATATGTTTTTGAGGAGAGACTATATCCAACGAATATTCCCTTGATACTTGTAGAGTCCAACTTCTTTCGGTTTCCCTTTGGAACATGGATTTATGCTGGACTTCCAAAGATTCGGAGGTGATCCACACTCGGCTTCTTTCCTGTGAATACTTCTTCGGGTGTTGTATTATCAAGACTTTTATGAGGACTTCTATTTTGAATGTACACCACTGTCATTGTTGCTTCTCCCCATAAGAATTTTGGTAGGTCTTGATCCAGAAGCATAGTTCGAATGCCTTCTTCAATTGGTCGATTCTTCCTTTCAGCCAATCCATTTTGTTCGGTATAATAGGGAACAATGAGCTCCCTCTTAACACCTGCTTCCTTACAATATGCAATCAATTCCTTGGAAGTGTATTCCCCACCATTGTCAGACCTTAGAGTTTTTATCTTTCTTTCAATTAGGGTTTCCACGTCGGACCTAAACTCCTTAAACTCATCAAATAATTCATCTTTTGTTTTGAGAAGGTAGAGCCATGTCTTTCTAGAATGGTCATAAATGAGTGTCACATAGTAGAGATGACCTCCAAGTGATTTGTCAGACATGGGCCCACACACATCATAATGGATGAGGTCTAATATCTCTTTAGACTTAGTTTCACTATTCAAAAATGGCTTTCTTGTATGATTTCCCAAAGAGCATCCCTTGCACACACCTCATGATCTAACATCATATTGTGGATACCATGAACCAATTGACTAAGACTAGGGATGACCTTATAATTTAGATGACCATACCTCCCATGCCATAGCTCAATGGGACTGATTTCCACATGAACCAAAGCTTGAGGAGGTGGTGTAATGACTCTATAAAGGCTTCCTTCATGAACTCCAATATCCCTAACTTTATCAATGCTAGAGTCTTTTCCCCAAACCAATACTTTTCCATCAACAAAGGCAACTCTTTCCCCTTTATCTTCTAAACAAGAAATAGAAAGCAAATTCTTTTTCAAACCTAGAACATATAGAATGTTGTTGAGGTGCAGCTTCGATCCATTTTCTAGCTTCAACGATGTTGATCCCAGGCCTCTAATAGCATAGCTTTTGTTGTCGCCCAATTCCACAGAATGAGAAGATGTCTCCTTTGATAGTGTATGAAGTTGTTTACTTTCTCCTGTCATGTATCTTGATGCTCCACTATCAATGATCCATGCATTGTCATCATTAAGAGAACTTGTAAGAGCAGCCAAGACTCCTTGACTTTTGACCTTGTTGAATAAGTAATGGATGACCTTCTTGATCCATCTTCCAGCAGTGTTGATACCCATTCTTATGTAGTTCATCAAAGAGGGAGAATCCATGCCAACAAAGTGATATCAACTTTTCCTGACCTTATCTCTGAAACCATGTTGGAAAATCAATGAAAATAGATTAGGGTTTGATTCTCCTTACTTGATAATTACATGTGAGTTATGTTGGCCTCTCTTACTTCTTTATTATTTTATCTTTCATCAAGCAATTACCATATTATGTGTGTATGAAGATCACAAAACAAGAGACACAAGATGTAGGCACTATGCCAGGGCAAAACCCCCCTACAAGGGGAAAACCCAGTCAAAAATTCTCTTCCTTTCAATACTATTCTTTGAGACTCTTCACCCTAGACAAAGACCAAACCTTCCCTCCACATGATGTCAGCCTCCCACGTGATAATAAAACTACAAGAATATCACAAGTAATTATCAACATAAGAAAATCTTTTTGCCTTTTTGATTTTCTAACATGGTTTCAGAGCTAAGGTGAAGAAGGAAGACAAAGGCAGCTTGAAACTCCATCCAAGAAAAGGGGATCAAAGGAAGGTAATTAAGGAAAAGGATTATACAACAAAAATACTATCTATAGGAACTATGACAACTATAACAAAGGGAGAAAACAAGCTAGAAGGAGCCTCCAACTACAGGGCACGGAAAAAGAGGAAAGATCTTATCCTCGCTAAACACAAATTTTTGGATCTTGTTCAAGGAAAAGTCAAAAAGCCTACAGATGATGCAGGAAAGGAGAAGTTCAGAGAAACTGAAATCTTGGCCATGAATCTAAAAGTAGATGGAGTAAAGGACAACCTAATTACATACATATCCAACATAGAGTCCGCTCAAGAAATGTATGAGGCTCTCTCCAAATTATTCACCATCAAGAACATTGGTCAAATAGCAAGCCTCAAGAATGAACGAATGACAATAAGGATGACAAGAAACGATATTATATCATCATACTTTGTAAGTATATTTAGAATAAGAAATGAATGCCAAGCAATAGATGAAGTTGTACCAAAAAAGGAGCTCGTAATTGCTGCTCTTCTAGGACTACCAAAATCTTGGAGTGCTTTTGCATCAGAAATTAGCAGTAGGAAGGATACTCCAACATTCGAACAAATGTGAAATATATGCAATCAAGAAGAAGCCTGAATATCATTAGTAAACAACAAGGAGGATGAAGAAGAAAACACCTCTAATGCCTATTCTGCTCGTCACAAGAAAAAAGGGAACCTTCAAGAAGTTCAAAGGCCCTGTTGTCGCACAAAATGTCCACCGCGACAACGGTTCAGATAGGGGGTTGTCACCTAGATCCCCAATCTCTCCATTAAAGTTGTCTCCCTATAGTAGGCTAAGGGGGGTAAACCCTATGGAAATGGAATGAAGAAGAACTCGTTGGTAACCAACCATTTCAGGAGACACAATGAAGCGACCAAGTTTTTGTTCTTTTGTCTGGTCAGTTTGGGCAAGTGAATATTGTAAATTGTGCTCTCTCTCTCTGTGCTGAACTTTTGAAGAATTATAAGAAGAATTGATCAAGGGTTTCCCCACATTGGGGTTTGTCCCTGGCTCGTGCCATATCTTGTGTCCTCTTGTGTTAGCTTGTCTTCTACTGTTATTGTTTATGTTCTATCTGCATTTTACTATCATGTTGATGTGACTGCTATACTGGATATGATATTGGGCTAATAAAGAAAATTGAAGTAAAATTACTCTAAGCATAGATCATACCATTGTTATCCTAAAATTAACGCGGTATCAGAGTTGAGGTGAAGACAAAGCCCAAGCAAGAGTGAAGAGCAATCACTAAGATGTGCAATCATTGATTAAGAACAAGTCTCAATGGCCTACAGATCCTACTTCAAGTAGATAATAAGCTTCATGATAACTATGATTATCATGCATGGAAGATGTCTCTTGATTTGACTTTAGAAGAGAAAGATGTCATGGATTATGTGCAGGGAAAGATTCTGGAACCTCATTCAAATGTATCGGTTGCTACTAAGACAAACTACAAGAAGGGTGAAGTCAAAGCCAAGAAGATCATCAAGGATTCTATTCATATGCACTTAGTTGTTTACATCTCCGATTTGAATACATCAAAGGAGATATATGACAAGTTGGTTGGCATGTTCAAATCTAGCAATGCAAATCAAATTCTTTTCCTTAAGAACAAGCTAAAGGATATAAAGAAGGGAAACGGTGAAGATATTCAATCCTACTTCATGAGGATTACCGAGATCAAGAACGATCTTCTTTCGATTGATGAAGTTATTGCTGACAGGGAGCTCACTCTCATTGCCCTTGGAGGTCTTCCTCCCAAATGGCATCTATTCAACACTATTATTCTCAATAACAACAGAATTCCAGGTTTTGAAGAATTGCTGACTAGATGTTCTCAAGAAGAAACAAGGATGATGGAATTGGAGAAGCCTTTGAATAGGAATAATCCTACCATATTCTCCACTCATGCCAAGGGGAAGAACAATGCAGGTTCAAAGAAGCTAAGTAAAGGAAAACCTGGATTCAAAAATGGAAGGAAGGGAAGATGCTTCGTTTGCAACATGTTTGGTCACTATGCCAAGGAGTGTCCAAATAGAAGGGATACATCTCATGATGATGAGAACAATCATTCCAGGGGCAACAATAACAATTAAAGGAATGGCGGGTTCAACAACAAAGGGAAAAGGAATTCTTCTGCTACTCAACTTGGAAATGATCGAGCTTCTAAAAGAACAAGCAACTCCGGGTATGATGAGTCTAATGTTGTAAAATCTAAGCAAAAGGAATTTTATCTTATATCTGCCCTCCCTACTGCCTCTCCTCCAGATACTTTGGGAAATTGGTTGATTGATAGTGGTCGCTCAAGGCACTTCACTAGGTACAAGGAAGCTCTTTCAAATCTGATAGAGAAGGATACAAATTTGGAAATTATCCTTGGAGACAACGCCACCTATCCTGTGAAGGGAGTTGGGAATGCCACCCTTCAATTGAATCAAGGTAACTTCATCTTCAAGAAGTACTATATGTACTTGATCTAAAGAAGAATCTAGTGTCTATCTCGGCGATGGAAGACAAAGGATTCAAGGTGGCATTCATCGATGGAAAGGTACGTGTGTGGAAAAGAAATTTGTTAGGCCCCTATACTACTAGTGTAACCCTTTATTGTTATTAGTACAACCCACATATTATATTGATGTACCCATGTAGTGCCCATATTGTTATTGTTGGACACCTAATCCTAAAGGGTTAGCGTGGAAGCCGAATGGACAAAGCAATCCAAGGGACCTTGGGATGTGAATCCCAACGGTCACCATATTGTACTATAAATGTACATCTATTGTTAATAAAAAAATGAATTGAATGTTTTATCTTTCCTACTCTCTCGTTCACCATGTCTGTTTAACATGGTATCAGAGCCATGATGTGTGGCCTGTGTAGTTACCTTGAGTAGTGCTGGCCTGTTTAAATCTGTCCTGCCTGCATACCTGCTCCTCTGTCCCACACCTGAAGCTGCATACCTACTTCTCCATATAATTAGCTGCCTGCATGCGCTCTGTCTTTCCAGCGCTGCACTGTCTCTGCCATAACTGAAAAATGCTGCCGGACAATTAAACGCTACCTGACCATTCATGATTATTCTCACCTGCGTTACTGGCTGTCCTGACAGGGTACTGAACAGTCAGACCATGTACAGTCGAATGCCTGTTGAGTAATATTAACGCCAGAAAAAAGGAGTTAGTTGCAAATGCTATGCGTTTGAATTTGTAACGCCCTCTTGTGAAAACGAAGAGTAAAATTAGTGTTTTCAAATAACCTGCTCGGCAAATTCGAGCTCATAGGAATTCCGTCGGCTCCTATAGGTGTCCCGCAGATTAATGTCTGTTTAACATGGTATTCTGACGAGGTTCTCTTCTCCACGAGCAGAGAAACCAGAGAGCTGGTGGAGATCTTCAGAAAAAAAAAAACCAGGCGGCGTTCTTTTCCAGCTTCCGCCAATGCCAAACACCATTCCTCCAGGGTTTGTTTCAGAAGAATCAATACCATATCTTGGTGGCTGGGCACATGTCTTCCCCAGGGGAGTTTTCACTTGCGAGCAATCCACGAGTATGTTATAAGCCATGCAATGTTTGAAGTTGTTCCTCACTTCCGCCACCACCAAGTCTTCTCTCACCATATTTTTAATAGTGTTTTTTAAATGAATAGTCAAAAAGAGTTCAAGTTTAATCATTCCCGGCAATTTTTCGTATTTCAAAAGAATAACTTCATGCCGTCAGACGCTGCAAACGCGAATGATAATCACCGTGCAGAAGACTATTAAATATCAATTACGAAATGCTATTGTTTTATTTCATTCATGATTCTCGGCCAGAGCGATTCCATACTTTGTTTCTCCGACTTTTCAAATCCATATTTGCTTCTTTTGCTTAAAGCAGACGTTAATATTATATGTGGAGATTAAGTGGGTGCATCGCCCCTGATTTCTCATATATACGCAGTTACTCTTTTATGCTAAATACAGAGGAAAGGATGAATGGAAGCACATGGATAAGATAAGCCACGTATTCCACATGCGCCAAGCTTACCTGCTTTGGTTGCTTAAAGCAGACGTCAAGATCAATATTATATGTGGAGATTCAGTGGGTGCATCACCCCTCATTTCTTACATACGCAGTTACTCTTTTATGCTAAATACAGAGGAAAGGATGAATGGAAGCACATGGATAAGATAAGCCACGTATTCCACATGCGCCAAGCTTTCTTTCGGGGTGGCTAATATAGTAATAAGGACCACTGCAACTTGCGGCTACAATCCACTTTTCAGCGTAGACTATTTCCAGTCTTCACTATTTTAACAGCGCCGCACCTTCCTTCTGCGGATCAACCATCTGGGGTTGAGCAAATTTCATTTCCCGGGCACCAATTGACAACGGAGAAAGAAAGAAGAGATAGAAAAGCACAGAGCCTGTTGATGCCATTGTTCAGATAATAAAAAGGCGCGCCTCGCTATTTCTTTACTACTAATATTCGCTGTCCAGTGAGTTGTAGTTTCTTTCTATCTTTGAAGATGCATTTTAGCTAATATAGACCCTGTGTGGAAATATGAATCTGCCACTGCCAGCACTCTCGTGGCTTAAGATTTTTCTCATCATTGTGAACAACAATTATGGAGTCATTTCTTATGTGGGGTATTGCAAGAGCTACTGATTGTTGTTGTAGAAGATGATTAGACTTTTACAGAAGTACATCAATTATGTTTACTGGATTTCATTATTTAATATCTAGTTGTCGTTGAGCTTCCTTCATATTAAAAAAAAAAAAAAAATTGTGACCTGTGACCTATGTTGTGATACCTATGGTTCATTTTAAGTGGTGGAATAGTTTGCACAGTGTTTAAAGCATTGAACAGAAACTTCAATGAGTGTGGAAGTCAAATCTGCGTTCTCAAGCGCTCAGCATATTTTTCTAGATATATATTTCTTCCATTAGGAAGGCCGAGTCATACAAAGCATCAGTGTGTGGGAGCTGCTACAACAGTGAAGAGGTTGGGTTTCTTGCCAATGAAAAAGGGCTGAACATAGCAAATAGAAAATTGTTTATTCTTGGCTCCATCTGACTGTCAAAGGCTGAGATCTTTGTAGAGAAATTACACCAAATTTAATTGTGCTCTGAAATATCAAGGTGTCAAGGGCGAGTTTGTGTTCCAAATATATTGTCTATGCCAAATTAATCAAGAAGTCAAATTGGAGGCTGAAATACTCATAGGTGATCTGCATCTAAACTGTATTCAAGTACATTAAAGCAGCGAGTCATTTGCTACATTGAAATTGAGTCTGGTATCCTGCTACTCATCTAATAGTTGCAATTATTTATCATTTTATAGACCAATTTGTAGCTGAAGATAACATCACTTCTCTGATTATATTGGTCTGAAATGGATAGAATAGATGATGTATTGAAACTACTGAATAATTTAATGCTGTCCACTGTTGA
>APFE030228362.1:274907-287943 GCA_000404065.3 Pinus taeda
AAAAAACTAAATATTTAATGTATTTTTTACAACGACCGAGTCATTGAAAACGAGTCGGCCGAGTCATTACCGAGTCGGAGTCGGATTCGGAGTCATTGCTCGGCCGAGTCGGAGTCGGAGTCGGAGTCTTAAAACATTGGTTGTGATTGTGCGGGATCCCTCCATAAAAAGTTGAATGTTTGAAGCATGCTTGGAATGGTGGATATATCTGATTTAGTTGATTAGGAGATATGAAGCATCTTATGGCAAGATGCTTAGGAGGACATCTTGTTAGCCTATGTTTTGATGTCTAGATCCCGAAGTAGGGAGAGTGGCATTGGTCACGGAGCTCAGACCTTGAATAAAGACCTAGATCCCTGGGTTGGTGATAAAGCTTAAAAGCCTTATGGTACCTACAGTGGCAAAAGCTTGAGTTCACCTTAGTCCCACCCGATTAGAGTACCCTGGTCAAGTATCAAATATGTAGCATTGTGTCTATTATGACTCTTCATAAAGCATATAATTTTGAAACCTTCCATGTTCCTTTATGTGTAATTATGAATACCTCCCTAGTTAAGAGGGAGTATTGAATAATCTAACTAGTGTCAGTCTTCATAATTGTATTTGAGTCGTGATGTAATGTATTTGTCAAAAGAAAGAAAAAGGAATTTTATTATTAAAGAAATTGACTTATTAAATAGGTTTCATGATTGGGTCAATGGTTTATAGGCCAAAGCCTCCATTGTAGGCTTCTAGGTTTTATGTCGAATGTCCTTGTCCATGTCATAATGTAATAGACCATTCTTGGGCATTATCAATCAAGAAACAAATTTATTTTGATATAAATTAGGTCTTCTAGGCCTCCTCCACCAGTCAGCTTCAAGAAGGACAAGTCGACCTCATCAAGGGAATTCGACCTCACACAAACACCATATAAAGGTGGCAATTCAACCCATTTGGAGCACACTCACTCAACAAGTTCGATCTGCAGTTGTTGGAGGCAGAAAAATATAACGAAGTTCTTGGGAAATATATCTCTCACACTTGTGAAGTTTCTGGATTGTAGCTGGGCCGAAATTCTAAAGTTGTTGGGGTCGAAGTTCTACATTGTAACTGGACCAAAATTCTTAAGTTGTTCGGGATCAAAATTCATGGTTGTTGTTGGGTTGTAGCTGTTGGACAAGAAGATACTACTGAAGTTTGTTGAATCGTATTGGAAGGCTGACTTGCTGGAGGAGGAAGGTCTTTTGGGTCTAAAGTCTTGGTCTATCTCAATTTGATTTACTAGTCGAAGAGTTTGACGTATCATTGTAAACCCAGCACTTTGATGTATCATTGTCAACCCAATTGCTGTAAATTGTAATGTAAATGATGCTAGTACAACCTTTTAATTATGTAATAACCTAGGTAAGCCTATGATTTTGGCAATGAATTTCATCCTAGGAGGTTTTTTAACCTCATCACATCATGTGTGTTTCTAAGCATGCATAATTGGCAAAGTTTTTCCTCCAACTTAAACCCCAAAGCTAGGGTGGAATTTATTGACAAAGTCTTAAATGAGTCCTACTGTTATTTTGAGTCTTTGTAAAAGTGGCTTGGGAATAATTTAAGCTATGTGGCTAAAATATTTTATTACAAATCACTTGGTCTATTAGATCATATTGTGTCTCAAAATTGGGTAAATATTATGAGGGTCTATAACGAATGGGTATCCCCCTATGAAGGTTGAATTTGTAATATCTAATATAAAAAATATTTTAGTGCATGGTCCCTCATAATCAGACACCATGGCTAAAGTATTTGAGGGTGGAAAAATTAATTAATCCCCTCTTGTGTCAATTAATTAATTTTTTTGACAAAAATAAGATTAAATTCCAAGCCAGAATATTAATTAATTTAGAGTCGAAAAAATAATTTTAGAGAAATTAATTTCTCCAAGTGGAAAATGACCAAAAAATTAGTGGGTAAAAAAGAAGTTAATTTTTGGAGGTCCCCAGCAAGGCAGAAATGGATTTTTTAAGAAAATTTAAGCCTTTGGACCTTTTTGGATAAGTCAAAGTCAAATTTTTGAGAAAATTAATCCAAAAAAAATATTTTTGGATTAATAAAAAATGGGTTCTATGAGAAATTCAAAAATTCCTCAAAAATAAATATTTTCTACAATAGAGATTAGAATATGATCAAATATTTATCAACAATTGATATTATTTTGACGGAGATCAAGCCAACTAGTTGTTATTTTCCACCTGGTGGATTTATCTATAAATTAGAAGCCATTTTGCTTCTCAAGTCATCATGATGACTCTATTTCTAGACTGATGTAATTTTGTAACACTGATATTGATCTGTTGGGAACGTTTAAATATCATAATAAAAGACTTTGGGATTCAATTCATGGTGTCATTGTTTCATTGATCTGTGGTACGTGTTGGTTATGTGCTTTCCTATATTATGATGAATTTTTATATAAGTTTGTTATTTTATTTTTCAGTGTCAGTGAGAAGAACATTCTATTGGTAGCTTTTGAGTCTATCTTAGGTGATTGAATTCACCATATGTCTAACAAGTTCACTTGAAGAAATATATAGAGATTTGCAGGTACACCAACCCTTGGGCTCCAAGTGCACAGATTGTGGGCACGAGCTAACATAGTTTGGGCTCCGGGAAATTTATATGATTTTCATACTTCGCTAAAGATTGTGGTTAATACTCTATCTTTCAAAATACATTAAGCCATTGTCATTATTTAAAAAATTAATGCTCAAAAAAAATTATTTTACAAGCATTGTATATTTGTATATTTGTACATAATTTTGTAAAATAAATTTTTGTAAAATATTTTTCTAACCCTTGTTTTGCAACAACTAGGGTTTGGCGTTTTATTTTGAATTTTGTATATATTGCAGTCTTGAGAAATTTTATTTTTTCCTTTGTGCAAGTAAGCTTCAGGATAATCAAGAAGATTTTGTCAGGGTTTTGAGCTAGATCTAGGCCCTTGAGGGTAAGATCTAGTCTCCATCAAAATTTGCAGGGCGAGCACCCAAGATTTTGTAGTGACTTTGATGATTTTGAAGATCTGAAGCAAATTTAATTTTTGCAGGGGTTTCAAGTAAGTTTAAGTCCTTCTAGGCCTAGCGTTGACCTTTTTCTCCCTAAATTTAATTTTTGCAAGGGTTTCAAGTAATTTTAAGGCCTTCTAGGCCTAGCGTTGACCTATTTCTCCCTAGTCGTGACCTATTTGGCTCTCCTTGGTGAGCCACATCACTAGTTTGGTCTCCAAACCCTTGTCATGAGCCCTTGTGCCCTAGCCTTCAGCCTCTAAGGCCTTCTAGGCTTGGTTGCATGACTTCCTAGGCCTCTAGCCTTCCCTTTGTTCCCTTTTCCCCCTTTTGTTGCCCTTTGTCGCGGCTCCTTTTCCTCTCGGCCTGCCCTCTTTCCCTTCCTTTCACCCTCCATTGCCTCTTTCTCCCTTGTGATTGCCTCCTTTGGCCTCATCCAGCTCCCTTGACTTCTGCCACAAGCCCTTAGGGTTGCTTTCCTTAGCTGCAAGCCTCTTGGCCTCGCTCCTTCCCTCTTGGCTGCCTTTCCAGGGCCACTTGGCCTTGGCCGCAGACCTTGAAGACCTCTCCTAACCTTGCCACAGGCCTTGAAGACCTCTCCTAACCTTGCCGCAGGCCTCCTAGGCCTTTTCTCCCTTTGTCGCAGGCCTATTAGGCTTTTCTGCCCCTCTTCTAGCCTTTCTCCTTGTCTCTTTGCCTCTCTTCAGTCATTGATTGGGTTATTGTTCAATTGCTGAGCTAATCTATTGGTGTTTACAGTGATTATCAAGCTAACGTTAGTGATTGCAGGTGGTCACACCATTAGAAGAATTATGGGCAAGTTTCCAGTCATCTCCAAGGCCAAAAGGCCTATTGGTTTGATCCCTTAACCCTTTACTTCCTCACTGTTCATTTACAGCCATCTAAACATTTGGAAGCAGTGATATATAACTCATTTAAGTGGCATAAAATCAACTCATATGTTGTCTAACACATTGATAAATCATTGGCAATAATTGTGTATTCACTGTTTTGGGCAAATTCCGTAAAATTGGGTGACTGTCATACTGCTGATATATAACAGTGACATAAGCATTTGTCTCTTGCATTACTGGCAAAATCTTGTATTGGCAAAAGGAGTCTAATAGGGCTGCCTTTTAGGCTTCCCTTAGTTGCCTCCTTCATTTCTTGCATGCTTGCATTCATAGGAATTCTCTCACTGTTTGCATCCTCATAAAGTGCTCTAAATTAATCTAAAGAAAGAGATAACATCTATGTTCAACTGTGAAAAGGATCGTTAACATTGTCAATTAGGTTGTTAAAGAGATTGGTAATTAGTCAAGTTGTTTTATTGTTTCATGAGAAGAATACTAACACTTTGTTCTCTTGTGAGTTTCATAATCCTAAAGTTACAATTTTGCACTTAATAAGCTCACTACCTAAAGCACAATCTTGTAAACATCTTGTTGAGCGGTTTCTATTGCTTAAGTTGGTGTTAAGTTGTTCCAAATAGCATCTAATTGATTTCGTGGAAGCTTGTTATCATGATCTAAGTTTGCTAATTGTGTTTGAGGAACATTAATCACTTAAGCATTAATACATCTATCTCTTGAATAATCGTTACTGCCATCATACATTGTATCATTGGTTAATTGTTACAAGTGGATGAATGCTCTAATATTTCATTGTCATTAGATTTATTGTTCATGTTTAAATTGGATATCTAATGTAAATGATAAAACAATATTGGCAAATCATTGTGAAGAGAATTAATTTTATCTCTTGTACTTGAGCAATTATCTTGGTTCATTGGTTATATCTCGTGGGCACTAAGTGAAATTGAGCACATTTATCTTGTGAATAAGATTGTCTCTCATTTATTAAGTACTCTTGTGATGCTTAAATATCAATTGTATCAAGTACTAAAGATCATAAACAATCTTAAAGCAAGATCACTCAAATTAATTTGCATTTGCATCATAGGTCTAGATTTGCACTAACTAAACTTACCTCCAAGCGCAAACTTGGTTTATAGAAAGATAGGAACACCCTTCATCTCTTGCTTGCGAATGCTAGACCCTCTCTAGTAGTTAAAATGATAACTTGCAGTTGTCAGAGCCAAAGTCTCTGCAATGCCAGAGGCATCAGGTACATTAGATTTCGAGGAGAGGTATCGTTAACCCAGCCTTTGCTTGCTTCGCCTTGACTTATTTCTGCCACTTACTTTAAAGTTTAGAGACTAGCCTCAAAATAGATAAGGATCAAGGGATACACTTCGCTAGGCATATAGTTAAAATCAGCCAAGATTCTTGCATCTCACTAAGATCATAGTATTTGCATAGCATGCAAGATAATTAAGCATTTAAGCAACGGTTGTTCATCCAGACACATGGTTTTCAATTGATCTAAAGCAAGCAGTTGACTCCATAAGGCATTCGTCTCATAAATCATTCATTCTAACTTTTAACTTGCTATAATCAACCAAGTGGCTAGGCCATTCAATCATGTCTCACGGACTTGTTAGTTGCCAATAACTCTTGCATTTCCATCTTCCATAGGGACTACCCCCCCATAGCCTACTGTTGGGAGATAGCTAAAATGGAGAGGTTGGGGATCAAAGTGACAACCCCCAACCTGAATCGTTGTCGTACCATATCTATACAATCTAAGTGACAACAAACCCCTTGTTGCAGGTCTGAATTTCAAAATTTTATCTAGATTTGGAGCAATTTGACCAACATTGACTTTGACCTTCGAGGTGACTTGACGAAGGGTTGGACTTGGTATCTTGGTGACAGTTTACTCTTCGTCTTGGTCTTGGATATCTCTCATTTTGATTTGATCCTATAAGAGAAGGATTGTTGGTTTTTTCCCCTTGTGAATTTTACCCTGACTACCAACCTAATTTTGGTGTCTTTTGTCTCTCTGTGATCTCTATATTTCCCTGAAAGATTGAACATTTGTATAATTGCTCGATGAAGACATAAGAAGACATCTAATATTCACAAGTAATTATCAAGAACAAAAATTAGGTGTTAGACTTCATTACACTTGATTTCTCAACGCAAGTCTTCCAGAGGGACATATTGACACCCACGGGTGAGACGTTAAGAGCCATGGGACTCCAGGTAGTTGCAGAGCATCACTTGCATCCTTGGGCACCTCCAGCACCCACAGTGTTCTAGCACTTTGACCCACATTATTGACTGAGCACGCACATGTTGAATTTGTAACTATGGTCGGTCTTCATAATTACTTTTGGTCACTTGATGTAATTATATTTATCATTGTAAAGCATATTTATAAATGCTTGAGTCAAAGGAAAATTTATTTTGAATGAAAGTCCCATTGTGACTTTTGAAAGATGTAAATTTGAATTTCTGAAATGAAATTTTTGGCTCCAAAAGTGACAAGTCAACCTCCCTCCAATTCAAGTAGGCCCTGGCCAAGAGACATGTCCGTTCACTTTAGACAAACTACTATATAAAGGCAGCTCAACCTCCTTATTAAGGCAATTCACATCTCTCACTCAAGACAATTTTTTGGGCAAAGGCAACAAAGGAAAAGAACGATGAATAAGGAGGACAAAATCTTCTCTCTCTTTAACATCTCGCATGTGTGGTCTAGTCTCTCTCTTTGTGATTCACATCTTTTTAGGGCAACTACCATAGGAGGGCCAAAATTTTTCTAGGTCACTGGCCAGTTATTAGGGGCCGAAGGTCTCGGTTACTGGGTAGTTGCTGGGGGACGAAATTTCTGGATCAGACAGGCAGAACAAAGTGCAAATCAGTTTGGGTGACTTGACTCAGAGACCATAGGTCTAGGTGTGTCTCTTATTAAACAAGAAGAATTTTTCTATAGGATGTTGCCATACTGGATTTTCCTAGGGTAAATCTTGTCTCTCTTTTGTGCATTGTGATCTCTATTGTTCTAATGTTCTTTATTGTTGAATTTCCTAAGTATAATTGTTGAATGATATATTGGATTAAGTTAAAAGGAATATCTACATCAAAAGAAATTATCAGAATTTCGAAAATATTGAGTTAACCCTAATTGCACTAGAAAATCAATAGCACTTAGACCAACATGCACCCAGTCGACTTAGCACTAATCAGAGGGGTTTGTAGCTAATCCAAGGGACAGTTGAGGATGGTCTCATATATCGGGACATGGGAGGGCTAGTAGCACGTTGAGAGCCCTCAACATTGGAGCAAAGATAGGCATTTTGGCCACTTGGAGATCCATGAGACTGCTTTTGTGCCCCAAAGTCAAAACTAGGGTCCACAGAGGGAGATTGACAGAGATCTAGGGGCCAACCCCTAGAGGACGATCTTAGAGGGTTTCTACACACTTCATGGCACTCTTGAACCTCAATGCTTGCCCTACAAGGGCTTACACATGCATGACATCAACACTATCTTTCCCGTCTCACACATGTGGGATAAATATTATGTTTTTGCATTAGCTACTAGGTCGACTTGTGACCTAGCTTGTATTGATGCATTCTTTTATAATCTTTAAGGGCATTAGGCTAAAATAGGGATTCGAATTCCTCATCTAAGTAGAGGAATAGTTCATTGTTGTATGATGTATCTCATCATCAAGCACTTGGAATTTTATATAGTCTCTCAGTCCGTGACCCAAGGGAGGAAACTCAAGATCAATCTCCCCGACCAATCCATTGGTTTCTCGATAACTACCTAAGACAGAGATCACAAAATCAGTGTCTCCGACCAAACTCATTGGTCTCTCAGTCATCATGACTTAAGGGTTCACTTCATGCTTTGGAACCAAGCTCCCCGACCAAACCCATTGGCCTCTTGGTCAGTTGACCTAAGGGAGTGACAATCTTCCTGACCATAATCTATGGCCTCTCAGCTACAGCCCAAGGAAGATTTTCATGATGCTATCAATCAATGCTCCCTCTCCAAGAGGTATTATCAATGATTCTGGGCTTCTCACACAAGAAAACATCAGCAACCTGTTCAACAACAAAAAAGTATACCATGGTTAATTTCAACACCTAATCAAACAATCCAGCAGACAACAACAGTTGAACAACCAGCCATTTATTCAGCTTTAGTCGTGCAACAGAGGTTTGCATTCATGATATCATAACACAGCAACATCCAGAAGCGCTCTTCCCATTTTCCATGCATTCAACCCAATCAGAATACACAACAGATGGTTCAATGAACCAATCAAAGGATCAACCAAGTCAGTAACAAAGTCTTGCAACTTCTTCAAATTTTTCATCATGGAGATTTCCATGGACTCGTAGTCCATTATGCCAAATCACAACAAGGATTTCACCAAGCTCATGCCACACTATCAATAATACAAAAACAGCTCCCCCTTACATTAGACAAAGAAGTCCTCAGCCCTTCTCAGAACATATCATCAACACATAGCAGAAAATTCACAAACTCATCTTCAATAGATTTAGATCAACATTGTTCCTCAAAGCTTCTAGCCATCTTCATCTTGGAAGTCACAGTTGACTTCTTTTCATCATAGATCAAAACATCCTTCAATCTGGCTGATTTGTATGCTCCCTCTAAGTCTGAAGCTTCATCTAATACGAGTCTTCCTGTCACAAGCTTTGTTCTTCTAATCTTTTCATGTATTGCAACAGCCTTGGCAAGGTTCATCGTGTACCTACAATCCTCACTAGGAGGCCAAGGAAAAACAAATACAACCAAGCAAGAGATACAAGGACAAGAAGAATAACAAAAATAGTAATAATTTAAAAAAGGAGAGAAATAAGATACTTATCTTTTAAGAACATTTCAACTCCCTCTTAGTCATAGCCTTCATGCGTCCAACCTACAAATCAGCCTCATCATCAAGATGTCATTTCTTCCAGGAGCTAGGGTTTCTTCTTTCAAGCAGAAGCAATCAATCCATAAGCCCGAGGTTTTCTTCTCCAACCCTTTTTTTTCAAGATAGGATTAACAATTGTTTAGATAGGGTTTTAACTCCAAATCCTAATAATTCTTCAAGTTTAGTCTAGGGTTTACAAACCCTAGGTGTGTAACACTCATCCTTGCATTTTTTTCCAACTTCATCATTCTCGTTTTCAACATCAGCATTACGAATGGACGTCCCTAGGGTTTTTTCCACAAACCCTAGGGCTTTCTTGTTCAAACCCAACGTTATGAATAAAATATATATAAAATAATACAAATAAAGTAAATAACAATAATAATGATTAACGATAAAATAACTAGTAATTAGTTAATGAAGAGGTATGTCCCTAAGGACATGACCATTGATGAAGAGGCATTTGCCTAGGGTATATAAGCACGCCCTCACCCTCATTGTAATCATCTCACTTCTATTCAAATATTCTTATATAATATATTATCTGTTCCATGATAGACATGCTTATATATCAGAGTATTTTATTCAACAGAATACCCAGAAGATCAAGTATACAAGAATGTCCATCATGGAACAGATAATAGATAATATATTATATAAGAATATTTGAAGAGAAGTGAAATGCTTACAATGGGGGTGAGGGCTTGCTTATATACCCTACGCAGATGCCTCTTCACCAACGGTCATGTCCTTAGGGACATATCTCTTCATTAACTAATTACTAGTTAATTTATCATTAATCATTATTATTTTTATTTACATTATTTGTATTATATATATATTATTCATAACACCTTTGCTAGGGTTTACAAACCCAAAACATCCCAAGACATTCAGGCTTTTAAACCCTATATTTTGCAAACTCATCAAATCTCAAATCCTTAGTTACAATCTAACCAAACTTCAGGTTTTGAAGAGGATCTTCGACCTCTTACTATATCTACCTTACTTAACAAATGGTGTAACCTTGACATCCTTGCATTTATTTCCAAGGTCCAAAGCTACATGCTTGCAATGATCTTCACATCAAGAAATTCTTTTATCATAACGTCAATGCAACAACATCATTGCGTTGGCAATAGATTTCATTATTCAAGTCTAAGGCTTATTCTCAAATATTCATGCTAGCACTTAGCTATATAGGTGTTAGGTCCCTATAATACTAGTGATTACCCCATTACTATTGTAGTTGTATCTCTTATTAATATTGTTGTGCCCCTACTGTCCCCATATTGTTATTATTGTACCCCATAGAATTTCTCTATTGTTATTTTTGGGCCTTTATATTACTATTGTTAGGTCGGTTGGGTTATATTGTGACTCCTTAGACTCCTATATATACAAAGGAGGTTTTGTCATTTGAATCATCAAGGAATCATTCATTTGTGTAATGTAAAGGAGGTTGCCCCCTCGAAGAGGCTGAATTCTAAGGCGTTGATCTATCTTTTCTATCTTTTTGTGAGCTGGTTTCATAACATTTGGTATCAGAGCTTTTGGATTCTAGGGTTTCATTGCTCCAAATAGGTCATCGTGGCATTTTCGCTATAACTTTTTTCTGCAACGTTTCAGAAGCGAAGAAAAAAACCCATTTGAGACGAAATCGCACTGAACCTCAGGTCCGAATTTCAGAGTTTTTTGAGCTATATTTGATTAGATATCATCTGAGGAAGTTGGTCTTTTTGCAGAATCCTGAATTACATTCCAAACAGGTGACCTGGGGAAAATCGTCATAACTTTCTCTCTGAGCATCAGATTGAAATTTTGTAAAAAGGTACAAAAAGACGACAGACTGTAGTTTCTTGTATATATTTTTCAAAGCCAAAAGTCAAAACAAGGACATGTGGCACGTCATACAAGCTCGCTCTATTGAACTAGTCTATAATTAGGTCAATGTGGGAGATTCGGCATAACTCTTCCTTGGAGAATCCAATTTGGATCAGACTGGTGGCAGTGGAAGCATAGAGGGCTACTGCAGGTCGCAATTTCAAAACTAGATGATCTGAAATTACAGAGATACATCATAGGCAATATCGAGCTCCTACAAAGTGAAAAAAGGTGTGTAGATTTTTTTAAATTCTTACTTAAGCTTGGTTTGAAAAATTATTTTGAAGGAATTCAAAGGACATAGTAGAGCATTATTATCGGTAACTGATGCTCCGAGGAAAGAAAATGCAAACACCTAGTAAGCACCCTGAAAGCTCTAACATGATTCATGAAAAAGAAGAAGAAATGCTACATGATATATCAAAATTACAAGACCAAGTGCAACAAATGTCACTCTCACAAAAGCTAACAAAAGCTAAGATAAATGGCGTGAAAGATAAGATGAATGGCATGGAAGCTAAGATGGACAATTTGAAGATAGATTTGAACACAAATTTAAACACAAGCATTGCAGATTTGAAGACAAATTTGACAAATTTTCTACAAGAAATACTTACAACTGGTGAAAGGGAAGTAAAGGAAACTCATGATGCGAACAAAAATGTTAATCATGATTTCATAGACTCTAATGTTGGATTGAAGACCCACCATATTCCAAAAATCGATATGAGAAAGTTTGATGGCAAGGATCACGCAACATGGATATTACAGATGGAGCAATTTTTCAATCTCAATAATCTGCAAAACACACAAAAGGTATGTATTGCAACTTTATATTTGGATCCAAATCAATTTGTATGGTATCAATGGCTTTGCTCTCGTAAACAAATTATCACTTGGGCAATTTTTACGGAAGAATTGACAACACATTATGAGGATACAAAAAGCAACACTTTTTTTAGCCAATTGATAAGTCTCAAACAAAAGGGTTCAATAATGGAGCACATTGAGGAGTTCCAAAAATTGAACATCAGGGTACAAAATATTCCAGAGGAGCATAGGATTGATGTGTTCATAGGGACTTTAAAGGATAATATCCAACATGATGTTCGCCTTTGGGAACCTAATTCATTAGAAAAGGCATTCAGGTTAGCAAGAAAAATGGAAAGAAAAATTATGGCAACCAGGAAGCATACCACTCACAACTATAAAGATGGAAGTGTTGTTGCCCCTAGTCTTCCACAACCTATAAAGTCGACACCACAACAATTGGAAAAAAAAAAGAGCAAAAGAGCTTTGTTACAGATGTGATAGCAAATACACTAAAGGTCATAAGAGTGCTAAGAAGAAATAATTCTACATAGATTGTGAGGAGGAAGACGAAAAGGAGCAAGAAAGGTCAAAAGAAGAGGATATACTCCAAGAACAAAGCCTAGATAAAGAAGAAATAAATCCGACCATATCTTGTAATGCATTGGCTGGAATTACCACTCCTCAAACCATCAAGATAGAAGGACAAATCAAAAAGAAAAAGGTAAAAGTGTTTATTGATTCACGAAGTACCCACAATTTTATTCATTGTAAGGTAGCAAAAGAATTGAATTGTTTCTATATCCAGCACCAAAGTGTCAAGTGATGGTTGCAAATGGAGGAACAATAAATTGCTCTAGAAAGTGCCATAATATCAAGCTATGCATGGGAGAATATGTATTGACTAGCCCAATGCTTTCCATTCAAATGGGAGGTGCTGATGTTGTACTAGGAGACCAATGGCTACAATCCTTGGGTACAATAGCTTTTAATTTTCAAGAACTTTTCATGAATTTTCTATGGAAGGAAAGGAAGTTGAATTAAGGGGTATTGCAAGGAAACCGGAAAAGATAATCAGCTCTAACGGTATGACAAACCTTCTAAAAAAGGAACAAAGAGGTGTAATTGCACAATTATGTTCGCCTGATGTTTCCACATCAAAATCATCTATTTCTCCAGATCTCCAAAAAGTCTCGCAAATTCATTCCAAGGTATTTGAGACTCCCAAAGGTCTCCCACCTATTCGTGATCATGATCATGCTATTCATCTGATTCCAGGAAGTGTTCCTCCAAACATCAGGCCGTACAGATATCCCTATGCCCAAAAGAGTGAAATTGAACGTATGGTTGCATAAATGTTAGACGTTGGTATAATTCAACCTAGTCAAAGTTCTTTCTCTGCTCCAGTAGTATTGGTGCACAAGAAGGATGGATCATGGCGCATGTGTCCGGATTATAGGGAGCTCAACAAGCTCACTATTAAAGATAAGTTTCCCATTCCT
>APFE030228362.1:289348-310666 GCA_000404065.3 Pinus taeda
TCGACAGCTACGAAATCGATCAAATTCAGAGTATCTCATCAAGTGGAAGAGTTTATCTGTTGAAGATTCCACATGGAAGGATGAGAATTTTATACAGAACCATCTAGAACTACTTAAGCATTGAGGACAACACTTTTTTGAAGGATAGGGGCATGTTAGGTCCCTATAATACTAGTGATTACCCCATTACTATTGTAGTTGTATTCCTTATTAATATTGTTGTGCCCCTATTGTCCCCATATTGTTATTACTGTGCCCCATAGAATCTCTCTATTGTTATTTTTGTGCCTTTATACTATTATTGTTAGGTCGGTTGGGTTATATTGTGACTCTTAGACTCCTATATATAGAAAAGAGGTTTTTTCATTTGAATCATGAAAGAATCATTCATTTGCGTAATGTAAAGGAGGTTGCCCCCTCGAAGAAGCTGAATTCTAAGGCGTTGATCTATCTTTTCTATCTTTTTGTGAGCCGGTTTCATGACAATAGGACTCCATCAAGAGAGACATTTCTCTTCAAGGCTTGAAGAGAGACAAGTAACATCTTTAGATTTAGCGGGCCTTTTGCTCAATACTTGAAATTCTAAAGCAGTAACTTGACACTATTCCTTTCATTTCCAGACTTGCAACTTGTTCACCTTTTAATGATTCTTAATTGAGATACTAAGCCACACATCACGAGGAGCATGGATTTCAAAAATATATATAATAAACCTTCCAAGTGACACGGTCTTGGATCCTGGGAATTATAAGTGTTAGTTTCTTTGCTTCTAGATCAATCACATCGAACTTTTTCAGTGTGATTCGTCCTTTTATGTAAGCACAGAGATCCTTTTAGGCTAACATTTGCTTGAGAATTTGGTTCCTCTTATAATATTGATTCGGAGAAGACAAGCATAACTTGAATCCTCCATAGATTTTCGTTCCTTCAAGGAATTGTCCCACAGATTTCGAGTACGCTACAGAGATTGGGTTACTTCACAGTGATGGTATACCACAGAGATGAACTCAGACTTGGATGTCATTATAAACCCTTGGCCTATACTCGGTCTTCTTCTTACAGAGATTAGTCCTCAAACTCGTTACTTTTCTCAGAAATAACGAGGATCAGACTAGACTTCTTCCACGGAAATATACTAGCTTGGATTTGTCCATCATTCCATTGAGATGAGGCTCAGATTTTATACATAAAATAGGTTCTCCATAGCTCATATATAATCACATACTTCGGACCTATCCTCAAACTTTCAAATCTCATAGGGATATAGAGGCTCGGATGGTTACCTTATCACTCTTCCACAGAGATGACAAACTCAGATTGAATGCATGGATCATCATACAAAACTCACACTTGTCAAAGATGACTTCACTATAACTCGAATGCCACAGAGGTAGCTCAGATGCCTCAAACTTTCAATCTACCAAAGGAGATGTATCGCTGAGGGACTCGCCCCTTCTCATAGAAAACTCAGACCTTGGTCTTGATCTGATTGTGAGATCTTAGACAATTATTAAGGTATTATAGACTCGTGCATGGATTTGCCTATGTTACTTTGTGCAATGGATCGATAAGATTGCAAAATACATAGACAATGAAGCAGTTAAAGAACATAATAGACAACACACATAAACACAACAAGTTTAATAAGGAGTTCACCCAACACTCCGAGGCTACGTCTCCTGGTCCAACCTTCAGTGGTGACCTCTCTATTATGTCTTCAGAAGCAGAGTTTTACAAAGTATGAGCTCAATTTGAGTCTCAACACAATAGATACAATGTCAAGAGTTTTGCTTCAACCCCTCAAGCCTCTCTGAGTACACAAACTCTCTCTATCACTCTGTTTCTGTCTTTTCTCTGTCTCAGCACCGCCTGCCTCTGTCTTCTATCTTCTGTGCCTTTAAATCCAATCGGTGTTGTCTGTTCGTTTCTCTTGCTCGGGCTCTCTAGCTTCCCGGCCTCTATCCGCTCAGATCCCCCTCTGAGCATTAGCAATCATTGCTAAACGCTTTCAGGGATGGTGGCCACCTGTTCTGTAACAGAATGGGTCATCAGGCCTTTAAAAACCCCAAAAACAGCATTCTTTGTGTTCATAGAGAAATACACTAAAAATAGTGAAAAATTGCCAAACTTTCGTTTATTAGATTTGAAATAATATGAATCTCACCTTATAACTCCTATCGGGTCTACCTTTTAATCACATCGCATCTCCACCGTTGATCTGGGAGATTTGGATCCAATCGTTGTGGTTCATTTTGGGCGGCTCTTTCGTACGGGAGTTAACTACCCGATAAGGGTGGTTTTCTCTCTCCTTAGCCTAGACATGTGGCAGCCAGTGTATGGGATCAGGCGAAGCCCTGCCCAAACCAATCACTACCTTTGGCCCGCCCGAAATCCCGCTTGTATTGTGATTTCCCTTATATATTTAAAAATACATTAAAATATGAAAATCTCACTTATATCGGACTTGAAACAATATACAATAGCATTAATAAACCCTTTCGGGTTTGGTTCCATCGCATTGGTGCTTTATCCTTTGCATTTCGTTTATTTAACGAAAACGCAAATACAGAGGAAAACCTTGTTTTTCGGATCTCAAATTATATCAAATATCATTTATAATGTTATCAGGTCCGGCTATCGCGAGTTATGTTTATATCGGCCCCACTCCATTGTAATACTCCGATGTGATGTTGCGATGCGATTGATCGCAATCATTGCACATACCCCCGAGCCATTTGTCAGCGCTCTGTTGTGTTTTGCCGACGCGATATTGTGATTCAACTTGGGCCGTCGATTTGGCGCTTGATCGACGATCTTCGTTGACCCCGCTGATCGTTGTCGCATTTTATGTGGTCTCCGCCGATAGCGTCCCTTTACCACCGCCGATTGCGATTTGCCAATCAGATCTAGACCATTGATCGGCCAAATCCGACAGCTCTGATGCAAAGTTGCTTTAAGCCTCTGATACTTTGTTTTTCCACCATTTCTTCATGTTTTTGCCTCCCGATAGTGTAATCTGATTTTTTAACAGGTTCTTCTTTTGTGAGAGTTTTGAATGTTTGAAGACTTAGAGGGTTTTCTAGGATCCATTTGGGTCAGGTCTTACCCAACTTGAGCTCGAATTACTACACAGATGTTATTAGCTAGAGGGCCATCATACTGAGGTAACTCGGATCTCACCTTAGATGCCACAAAGGACTAGTGTAATTAGGACTTCTTTCAAATTTGTTCAATAGGCTCGAAATTGATCTCCTTTCACAAAGGCTCAGACTAGATTCCCTATTCAAACTTGTCACGTCATTAACAAACTCGGACTCTAACTTGGATTACCTTTACCACAAAGAGAGAATTCGGTCCATACCTTAGAGATGATTCGGATCAAAATGGCTCATGAAGACCTTCAATCTCTTCCATAGAGTGTACAGAATTTTGCTTGTTTCCACAAAGAGAGAATTCCGTCCATACCTTAGAGATGATCCGGATCAAAATGGCTCATGCAGACCTTCAATCTCTTCCATAGAGTGTACAGACTTTTGCTTGTTTCCACAAAGATATAACCATAGACTTCTCACAAAATTTGGATGTCTCTTTAGACTGCTCTTCAAACAACCTTGCTCTAATACCATGTAGATTTTAGTAAAAACAGACTAGAATTTTTTTCTTTTCAAGGTAACTACTTCAAATGATTCATTAGCATTATAGTCCCGTAGAGCATTCAATATCATCAAGAAGTTATACATAAGAAAATTTAAACCATTAAACATGAAAGAGTAGTAAAAATCACAATGAGAAAATGAGAGAAGAGACACAGAAAATTAGGCAAGCAGCCAGGACAAAACCCAAAAATCTTTCCTTATGAGAGTCAATGTTCATCAATCCATCCAGAAATACAACATCAAAATAATAGCTAACCAGAGATAAGAGACCTCCCACAAGTGCCAAGCCACCAAATCATCTTCTTTCTTCTTCTTATGATTTTCGGCCTCATCCTCCTTCCATTTTCGTTAGAACAGATATCAAATAAAGATAATTCGATGTGCAAATGAGAGGGAGAGCTCTCATATATATAGTATTCAAAGGGGGCTCGAATAAGTGCCTCCAAGCGGCCAGGCTGACTTGATCAAGGGACCAACTTGACACTTGTTGGGTCATAAATATGAATTCAAATTTTCCTTTTTCTTAAATGATGAAAATATCGACCATGGCTACTAAATTGCCAACACAACACATCCTTCAAGTCCAAAGAGCTGCCAAGCTCAAGTTGGACTAAAATTGAACCAATTCCAGCTAATGAACACTTGGTATCGTCACCAAGCTCCACCTGCATTGCTAAGCCTTGCTCTGTGAGGCTCATAAACAATTGCCAGACTAATGTCATATGACCAGATGCCCCACTATCTACATACCATACGTTCATACAAATTGTGCTTGTAGAAAGGCAAGAAAATAATAAGAACTCCACAAATTTGCCACAAACTCACTCATCTAAGTTTCTACTGAGGTTGCCTCATGCTTTTGTTGTTGCTTCCCCTTGCCCTTCTTCTTTGGACACTGTAAAGCATAATGTTTGTGCTTGTGACATATGAAGTACTTGAATTTACTCAATCTCTTCTTCTTCTCTAGTTGTGAGGTTGAGTCTTGACTCTTTCCTTTACCTTTACTAGAACCCTTTCATTTGCCCTTCCTTGTTTGAATGATTAGGACCAGGTTCTTGTCACCTCCCTTCTTGTTGGCTTTAGACTCCATCAGAGTCTCTTCTTGAATACATGTCCCATAGTCTCTCAAAGTTTGGAAGCTTCTCGCGAGCATAAACCCCCATAGACAAATGGTTCCTAGGAATAAGAGAGAAATAACCATTCTAGTTATGAGACAAAGGGTCCAATAAATCTCTCTAAAAGACATCTTCTTACTCCACTAACAACCCTAAAATGAGGCATTTTTGAAACATAGGGCTCTTGGCCTTGCTAGTGCCACATATGCTTGTCATCACACAAATTTGAACCCCTAGTGCAAATCCCTCACAAGGTAGTAAGCTTGAACGTAACTCGGAAGAGTTGCCACATTCACCGAGACAACTACTTTTCTCTTTCTATGTTGGGAAATCCGAAAACCCAACACAAGGAAGCTTCCCTAGTAGCAATTAAGGTTTCAAGTTCCTAAGGCAAGAGAAATCAAGCCTAAGGCTACCTATGTTACTATCCATTTAAAACTAATATTGAGTGATAAGGGTCTTAAGGGTCAAGTTGATTAATTAAGATTATTTCGGTATCTGAATTAATGGTTCAATTAGGCAAGTTTGGGTGTGTTATGATGTGAATCTTATGTGTATTAACCCTCCCAAATTCCATAACTAGATATTTATCAATGCTACAGTAAAACTTGTCTAAAAAAGTGAATTGAAATGAACCGTAAACAAGTAAATTGCTGCCGTAAGCTTCAGCACTGTAAAATGATATGAAATTATAGTTTTTCTTAGAATCAACCAGAGGCCAATTTGAAAGTTAAAAGTAACTTACTGATCTGAAAATTAAATTAACTTTACTGATCTGAAAATTAAATGTACAAAACAGGCACTAGATGTAAATCAATCCAACCTATTCAATGCAGAAACTTGGTGCAGCAAGATAGATTTTCCAAGGGAATGTAACATGAATCAATGGAAAATCCGCAAAGACATCTAGGGTTTTAGGGCTGAAAACTATCGTGTAAGCCGTAGAAATTGCAGATCTACGTAAACAGAAAGGAAAAAATGAATTTGATCATCATTAATGATTAGACTATTGCCTAGTTTATTGATTCGGCATATGGACTCAACTAAGGCTCATTTGGAGAAGTTGTAGGTGAACTACAAAAGTAGCTAGGATTGACAACCTCAAAACCTATCAAATCATTTTAGTGGCCTAACAAGTTTCAAGATTGTCAAGGTGAAGATCCTCACTCTAAACCTTCCAATAGTTGTGATAAAGTTGATGTATAAATATAAATGTAAATAAATAATTAATAGTTAATGAAGAGACACCTTAATGAAAGGACATTATTCAAATGTCACAAAGAAGTCTAGCTGCCTTATCAATCAAGAAGTTTTCAACCCAACAAGAGAAGACCACCAAGGTGTTTTGCTAAACCCATGTGCCACAGCCCACAACTAATAAAATGGAGATAGGAACTAGGGTTGGAAAACCAAAACCAAACCAAATAAACAAACTCAGTTACATGACATATACATTGGATCCAGCAGGCATGTGGCTGGCTCCCAGGCATCTCGAATCAAAGAGTTGATCATATTCTCTGATGAGATACTATATTATTATTTTTATTATCCAATTTTAAGGTCACAGCCAAGCCAGACACCAAATTGGTGTGTGAGACCCCCTTGTTTGTGGGGCAAGGATCCCACCTCCGCGCGGTGATTTTCACTGCTAAGTCTACGAAGGCATACATACTATACCCCCCTCTGGTTTTGAACCTGTAACCTCTTAGGAGGAAACACATGCTCTTAACCATTAGGCCCACTCATGTTGTATTATGGAAATTATTATATTCAGCTATATCGTTAACAATAACAATAATAGTAGAGTCAGAGACACTACCGCAATCTTTGCCTCTGATATCAACTATCTTACCTACAGCCTTTAGAAATACCAACCACTATTGATCACTCGCTAACCAATATCCTTGTCAGAAAAGAGAGTAAATTGGCAAATTAAGCATCATGGATTCTGGAAGCATAAGCAAATACTTTTCTTCACAGATAAATTACAGTATAGAACAAATGCAGAGTTTGAGATGAAACTGCTATGTTTCGCTTAAAGAAACCATATCAAAATCAGAATTATTGACAAAGTGATTGAAAAATCAAAACTCAAAATCAGATGAAGTGATGCATTTTGTATTCCATTGACAAAGTAATGGAAATAAATCACCACTCAAGAGTCAAAACTGATAAAACAATAAATATTGCATTTCAATAAAATTCAAGCATGCCTCGACAATTTTTGAATATTAATGCACTACATGATAAATGCTGAAAATTAACACTATCTGCTAAAAAATATTGGAAATCTTATTGTGCACAGCCTGATGTGTCTTGAATGCTTATATGCCGGAAATCTTCCTTTGTACAACCCGATGTATCTTGGATGTTTCCTCGACTAGTATATAGTAGTATAGTTGTTGGGGAAAATTACATGACTTAAACATTGCAAATGTTTTAATTCTGTAAGACCACTCTAGAAAGGCAATGACTTAAAAAAAATCCGTTGCAGTATGACTTTTGGTTACACTGATCAAAAAATTACAATAGTGAAAGAATACGGAAAACTCAAAACAAAATGGCAGTAGCAAGTTACTCAAAGTAGCATATAACAAACCTATATTAAGCTTCTCTTCCCATTATACAATTAAAAATGGAAAAGAAAAGTTAGTGAAACAAACCTCATGATAGGAAGGAAATGAGTATAGCCTTTCAGATTTTGGGTGTTTATAAGTTAGACGTACCAACTCCTGCTCTGCCACATTGATTGCGAGAATCAGATATAGAGGATATCAAAGCACTCCCAAGCATTCAATATGCCACAAAACAGCCATACAGAGTTACAACCGAAATATTCCAAGAATAAAGAGAGAAGACAAAATAGTATACTTGTAGTCACATTACTTAGATTTGTTGCTTTTCAAAACCAGCAAATGTATGTATGGGAAAGAAAGTAGAAATACCACAATGCTGAATGTTCAGTATAAGCACTACAATTTGGTTTAATTTATTAAGTAACAAACTGACGTTTTTATAAGTATGTACCACAGAAAGTGTTCTTTAAGCTTAAAGGAAATCTTTGCAAAAGCTGAAAATTAGACCAAAATGCCAAATATATATAGTCTTGATAAATGCTGTATAGTGGAATTCAGAATGGCTGCAATCTGCTGAACCATTTCCTTGTAAATCTTTATTTAGCTTGAGTAACTGGTCATCACCCACTGGTAGAGTGTTATCACTATCTTTTCCAGGTAGCCTGGTCACCACATATCTACAACTATAGCATCAGCAAAATACTATTAAGGATCCTTACTACCTATTTGGAGACGTAATATGCTATTCGTTGTATTCAAAATTGGGCATGCTCTTTACATCATAGTTTATAAAACCAGCCGGTTTGAACCAATAACTGGTCAAACCAACCAGTCAGATAGGCCTGGGTAATGAACCAATAGAAAAGCCCGATTCGAGGACCAATTAGTACTGGTTAGATAGTGTTGCTGCAAAATCTAGCAGGCCTTGTGAGGGAACTCACAAAGCAAGGACCAGACCCAATGTCAACAATGAGGAAGAATTGCCACTGTTACCTCAGCAATCTTCCTCCTGTTGTTTAGTAGAATTTCACCACAAGGGAGGCTTCTGTGTATATACCTATAAGGATATTCTATTTAGAGCACTCATCATGACATAAATAGACTAGGGAAATATAACTTAAATATGGAATAGGCTCAACTCTTCTTTATAATGGAACAAAGGATTCTAACCCTAGATTGGCTAAAGACTACTACAAGCTAGGGTTATTGATATACAATGATAAAGGAGTACCTAGACAGTACCTAGACATATAGAGGTTAAAGAAAGGGTTTACTTACTGATAAGATCAACAAAGCAACAGGGTAAACTCTCAAATAGGCTTCAAGTTGAACATTGACTAGGGATTAGGGTTTCTAATAGTTTGGGAAGGATGACATCAGCCCTATTACCAACGTTGTGAACATCGCGATTGGGATTAAATCGGAAAAAATAATAAAAATCGGCAAAAAATTAGTAAAGATCGGCAAATACAAAAATATTCGATTTTTTCAATTTTTTTAGTATGTAAAACATCCACAACATAAAATAAATGCACTGACACATAAATATGAAAAAAGAACTAATATATAAGCTGTGCAATATCATGTCAAGGGCTACATCACACATAACAGTGAATCGTGTCTTGAATACTAAGTCAAGAGTCCCAACTCAGCCTCAAAATATCAACAAAAAATATAATAATGTATCGTATATCATAAGTCATAATGTCATATACAATGAAATGAATCAAGGACTACATCACACATAACAGTGAATCATGTCCTAAATACTAAGACAAGAGTCCCAACTCGACTTCAAAATATCAACAAAAAATATAATAATGTATCAAATATCATGAGTCATAATGTTATATACAATGAAATGAGCCAAATAACTAATACTACTGATTTCCTCTACCCCTATTGTGAGACTGGTAGTGAACTTTGTTGTGCTCTAGAATTTGAAGAACTAGGAGCTATATGAGGTAGACCACATCCTCCTCCTCCTCCTCCTCCTCCTCCCCCTCCTCCACTACCTCCTGCTCTAACCAATCAGGGGTTGACTCCATGATAGGCCTCTCGGCCTCAACCCTCCATGCAACAACAATGTCAATCCCATCTAAAGAGATGGCCTCCACATCAAGTGTCCACTCAAGTTGTGTCACCCACAATCAAAGATTGTGGTAGACGTAGACCATGTCATTAAGTTGTTGGGACTCCAACCTATACAAGCGTCATAAATTAATAAATTACAAATAATAAATTAATAATTATAAAAAAATATTATTTAATGAATTCAAAAAATTAATTGGAATGTTTTAACTTAATGTGCTTCTTGGTGTGTATTTTTTCAAATACACTCCAACTGCGCTCACATCCTGGGGAGCTACACGTTTGGTTGAACACTCGAATGGAAAGCCTTTGAAAATTCGGTACTCTGCCACCGTAGCTTCTCCGCCATGCATCTACAACAAGTAAGATAAATATAAGAAAAAAATGAAAGTTGAAGAAAAGTATGAAATTGAAGAGACAATGAATTTTTAAACAAACTAAAACTTACCTGGTATTTTAGTCTTCCTATCATGGATAGCCATGTCAAAGTTGAGCCACCAACCATCATGTACATCTCCATTTCTTTGGAGATTTTTGCATGTTCTGCTGGACATGGCACCATCTTCTGAACATAAGTGAAGATTCCATCCATGACCTCAGGATCAAATAAGAAACCATCGGAGTACGAAAATGTGAGGTTCAAGTAGATCCCTGTAGCATGAATGGGGCAATGAAGTGTGTCGTTCCATCGCTCATCAATCACTTCCCATATGAGTTGTTGCTTCTCAAACCCCTTATCCGTCATATTATCATAGTAGATGTAAATGGATTTTTTGGCCCTATCCATGGCCTCGTACAAGTAGCCCATTGCAGGTTTGTCTCCATCAACTAATCGAAGAACCTTTACCAAAGGTTCAATAATGCTACACACCTCCGACACTCCCGCCCAAAACCTTTCCTGGTATGAAACTAACCTGAATATGGCCTTTCCCTCCGGTTTGCAGCTATATGACGAAGCACGCCACTCCTCTAAAAGAAACATTCTCTTCACATCCCACATAGAATTCAGGAGGGATTTAAGAGATGTGAAACTATTAGCAAATTGTGTAATGCCAGGGCGCACCAAATCCTTCTTGTTGGTGAATGTTATCATCAAATGAAGCACAGATGCATGATTATATATAAATTTTGTAATGTTTCTTGATGATTCAAAAATATCCTTAACAAAAGGAATTTTTCCTATGTCCTCAAACATCAAATCAATGCAGTGTGCAGCACAAGGTGTCCAAAATAAGTTAGGATGCCTCTCCACAAGCATCTTGTCAACAGCAACATAATTTGCAGCACTGTCCGTTATGACTTGGACAACATGTTGTGGACCCAGCTGCTGAATGAACATCTCCAACAAATCACATAATAACCGTGCATCTTTGATATGTGCAGATGCATCAAAAAATTTCATAAACAGGACTTGACATATTATCGCATCCGTCGCATCACCAAGAGCCATTTCCAAAGGGAATCACACTAAAACACTTAGCGGATTCAAAAGGGCAGATTTGAAAGTTTATAAAAGGGGGTGCTGAGTACTATCGGGTCTGACGGTGTTATCACATCGCTTAAGTGGAGCGGTCCAAACCCTTATGACTTGTGATCGCCGATTTGTATCGCATCGGCATATCGAAGCGAGTGTATTAAGTGTTAAGCGCCATTGTAAATCGCCGATAGCGATCATCGATATCGCATTGGACCAAAGGAATAGCGTCGATAGTGCAATCCATTGGGGCCTCCAATCACCGATAAGGCGATTTGATTTGGATCGTCAGATCTCATCACTCCAGATCAACGGTCACAAATGCTTGGCGCGTTGACTTCGGCGTACGGTAAGCGCGCCGATAGGCAAAGGTAAAAACCAGTGTTTTGGGGTATTTTTCAAAGTATTTCTGTTTAAAAGGAAAACATGCAGATATAGTTAAAAGGGTGATCCGCGGGGTGATTCGGGGTGTTTAGGCATTCTTCAAGGACATTCCGGACCCGAAAGGAAAAGCCATGGATCATATGGAAAAGGTTTTGGGGCCGATTGCGATGAAACTGTGGAGGAGAGGATTTGATACAGTATTAATGCAGGGTTTGGAGACAGAGATACATTAAGGAATGCTCCCGATAGCTCAAAAGACTAGAATCAAGCTGATTGCGATTGCGATTGCGATAGGACGTGGCATGTCCGTTACATTGTAAAGCCCTGTGTATGTCAAATAATTATGGATAAAAGGAGCGTTGTTACTGTCTTTAACTTGTAATAGGTATTCTTTGTGTATACGGCCCTTCTTCCTCCTGAACATGTCTTGTGAATATTGGAACACTTGAATAGATAAAGGAAACCAAAAGTCAGGAAGCTGAAGCAACAAGCGAGCGCAGAGGAAATGACAGCGACCGAGGAGGAAATTGATAGGATAAGCAAGCATTGAGGAAGCCAAAAAGCCAGCGAAAAAAGGAAACTAATTGACAGAGGCGAGTGGAACGGATAAGATGAGAAAAAGCATAGAACAGCGAGCAGTTGAATGTTGTTAAAGGTTGTTGAACGCTGTAGAAAATAAGCTGGAGGAGACAGAGGCAGCGAGAGGATCCAGCAGAACAGAAAGAGGGCCGAAGGACCAACAGGACAGGAGAGAACAGTAAGAAGCAGCCATACCTGCAGCATTTACTGGTAGAACAGAGGCTTGAAACAGAGAAGTGGTTCTTGTGTAGAGCTTGGTTGTCATTGACGTTGTAGCATGGAGACTACAGTGAAGCTGTAAACAGAAAGAACTCAATAATGAAGAGTTCTAAGAGCTGAATATCGCTATCAAAAGTGCTTTGACAATACTGGGTCGGAACCCTTGGGGCTGGTGCCTCAAAAGCAAGAAGGATTGGAATCCTTGGGAGTTGGTGCCTCAAAAGTAAGTAGGATAGGAGTCCTTGAGGTTGATGCCTCAAAAGTAAGAGAAATTGGAGTCTTTGGGATTGGTGCCCCAGAGATTGGAAGGATTGAAGTCCTTGGGAGTTGGTGCTCCTAAGTCCAAGACTGGTGCCTTGGCAAAATAGAGTTGGAGCTCTGGAGGTCGGAGCCTCACAAAAGTCCAAGTTGGCGCTTGGCAACTGATTGCAACCATCTATATATTGTATCTATTTTACTGCACAGTTTATATTAATAAAAGCATTTATTCTTGTTGTTCATCTTGTGTTCTGAATATATATGTTTTAACTGGTAAAACAATAGTCGGAAAAAGAAATATTGATTCACCCTCCCCCCTGAGTATTTCCAACAGGCCCTACCTCATGTCCAGGAATTTGTGCAAGGTGGACCTTCAATCTGTATACCCCCTATCATATGATGCCCACATAACTTGAAAGTCAAATTTGATTTGTCAAACCCTCCATCAGGTTCACCAAATTGCCACAGAGGGTCCAATTTCCTTGGCATGTTTGTAACTTTGTTGAATCTCGAGTTTTAATGTAAGATTGAATTTTGAAGTTTGAACCTAGGGCACAAGAAGAATTGCAAATTAAACAAATGAAACTAAAATTGGCATACAACATTTTGAATTTTTGACAACAACAACAAAAAACCTCAACTCCATGCAACAATAATGGCAAACAAAACACATTCAAACCGAAGCAAAAATCATGGAAAAAAGCTAAGGCACAAAAAGAAATTAAACAAATAAACTAACAATCAAGATTTTGAATTTTTTACCAAAAAAACCCCTCCACTAAATGCAACAAAAATGACAAAAAAAACACATTCAAATCAAAGCAAAAATGATGGAAAATATATGAGTGATTGAAACCAAAGAACAAACAAGAAAAAAGCAAAAACAATAATAGGGCCAAATTTGATGCCCATACTTGAAAACCACGCTCTGTTGACAAAACTTGGTCCAAACGTGAATTTGTTTTTCTAAGGATGCTAGATTCCTTCACTTTTCTCCTCTCTTGCCCTTGTAGATGAGTTATCCTCCTTATCTTTCACTCTTGCCTTCTGTTGCAAAATAAACCAAAAAAAATCTGAATTTACCTTTAAAAACTCGTTGTTGCCGCGGCCCATGATTTTCATTGGTCAACTTGCAATTTTTTGCTTAAAAAATCACAATAAAATAGTGATTTTTTCAAATTGAAAAAAACGCCAATTTTATCAGCTGATTAAATCGCCGACTCGAAAAAAGCGCAATTTTTTGACAAAAAAATTCATAACATTGCGATGTTTGCAACACTGCTATTTACGAAATTTTCACCGCAATCAAAACTAGATTTTGTGTTTAAAAGGTTTTACAAACTAAAAACTTGAAATTTCATCCACAAACATCCACCCAAAATAGCCCTACAAGCAAATGTTATGAATATAATTTATATAAAAATAATATAAATAAAAATCATAATAATAGATTACCTAATGAAGAGGCATGTCCCGTAGGACATGACTATTAATAGAGGGGCACCTTCTTAGGTATATAAGTGGGCCCTCATTTGTAACAATTCCATCATCTCATATATTATGTACATTTCTTATATAATATATTATTGTCCTATCATGGATATTTATATATTTCAAATCTTCTAAGTATTTTGCTGGGTATATTAACTTTGTTCATAACATTTGGTATTAGAGTTGTTCGATCCTCTGGCCACTTAATCGTTGCACAGAGCCAGTTTGATCTTCTCTTTGGCCATCAACTCTCCGTCAACATCGTTGTCGTTGTGATCGAAGCGTCTCACTACATAGTTTTCGAGATTCTCCATTTTGTCGTCTGGCACTTGAGCATTAGAGGAAAAAAAGTAAAGAAATAAGTAAGAAAAAAAAAAAAGATATTATATAGATATATATATATATATATAATATATATATAAGTGTTAAGAAAATCATGATTAAATCGCGATTTTTTTCGCGTGGCGATTTAATCGACCGATGTTATAGGCGCCTTTTCCCAATATATATATAAGTGTTAAGAAAATCATGATTAAATCGCGATTTTTTTCGCGTGGCGATTTAATAGGCCAATGTTATCAACGCCTTTTTCCAAAATGAAAAAATCACAATAAAATCATAAAAATTGCCCAAATTTGTAAAAATTGTCAAAAAATTGCCAAGATTTTTCCAAAATGAAAAATTTGCAATAAAATAGTATAAATTACCAAAAAATCTTCACAAATTTGTGGATGCTTTAAATACTAAAAAAATGAATATTTTTGTTTCTCCTGGTAGATGTTTTGCTGATTTTTACGATTTTTTCTTTTTTCGAACCCTCGATGATTTTATAAATTTATCCCAATCACGATTTTCGCAACAATGATATAATAATATATATATATATATAATATATATATATATATATATATATATATATATAAGTAAAAAATAATTAAAAAAACAAAACGACTTACCAGTAGCTACCACAGCCATCGCTGACACCGTAGCCTAGCTGCATTCGCCACCGCTAGCCTGCACCACTACTCATGCACAATTCCATAGACCGCGTCCACCCTCCGCCATCAATTCATTTATTGTCAACCAACTATTGTCCAACAACCCCATTCCGTCCACTCTACTCAAGCCACAACCTCCATCCCACCTGTTCTGCTTGAGCCATAGACGACAGTACACCAACGACTCACCCTGTTGTTGTGCAACCACTAGCCTATTGTCCTCCCAATTCTACTCAACCACCATCCTTTACTATACATTCAGCGTTGTCAGCAAAGTCAACCCATTGTTCAACCATTGCCATTTCCTACCCGATTACAGCCACTCTTGATATTAGCCGCATTTGGACTATTGGGCTACACAATATCTACAAAACTCGGGTATCGTGGAAATCGAGCACTGAGGTAATTGTGACAAAACCGTCGTATTGCCACCATCGAACAATCCATTTTTCAGCTACCAAAACGGTATGAATTGTTACCATCATGCTAGCAACTAAAACACCATACATACCATCCGCCAAAGCCCTACTCCAATCCGTACAATTGAAAATTAAGATTGACGTTGATAAAATTGACGAGAAATAATGTGACCATTTTTGGAAGCAATTATTATTATTATTGAAATTCATATTAAGGTTAACAATCAAAATCAAAGAGCCTTGGTCAATATTCGCTAAAGAGAAGGGAATCAAAACCCTTAGTATATAGGATATTAAATTATAAATAAAAATATAAATAAATCAACCCAAAAGGAGTACCAAAGAATAAAAAGTTAGCTAATAATCATATAAAGAAAGTTTTATATAGCAAAAAAAAATATACCAAATGGATAATTTAGAAAAAGAGTATTATTATTAAACTATATATATATATATATATTATATATATATATATGAAAGTTAAATAAAAAAGAAAAGGTGTTGAGTGTTGAGAAATCAATGTTAGTAGTAATTAGGGTTTGATTCATCTTCTTTGATAATTACTTGTGAATTATGTTGGCTTCTTTTACTTTTTTATTATATTATGTTTCATCAAGCAATTACCAACTTATGTGTATATGAAGGTCACAAGAACAAGAGACACGAGATGTAGGTGAACAGCAAGGGCAAAACCCCTATAAGGGGAAAACCCAGTTAGAATTCTTCCTTAGTAGATTCAAAGACAGATGAGTACTCCAAGACTCTTTTGACCTAGACACAAACTTACCCCAATCACCAAGTCGGCCCTTCTTCTTCAAGTTATGTTTTTCCAGTAGCAACTTTGACTTAGAATTTTGAACTGGCAGTAGCAAAATTTCGGCCTCCCCAACAGTAGAACTTTGACCCCAGCAACAGAACTTTGACCTGCAGTAGAATTTAGAATTTCGGCCCCAACAATAGCCTAGTAACTTCGCATGTGTGAGAGAAAGATGGCCCAAAACATTGACTTCATCTTCTCCTTCAATCTTCTTCCTTCTCTTGGAATTTCGCACCCTTTTTTACCTCTCTTTCTTGTGTATCGAACTTGTTGAGTGAGTGAGCAAATGGATCAAACAACCAGTCTATATATAGCCTCTTGTGTGGGTCGAATTACCCTAATGTAGGCCGACTTCATCATCATAGGCCCGACTTGGTGTGGAGGTGTCAAATGACCTATTTGACTCAAAAATAATTCATTTTACATGACACAAAATCCCATGAAGGGTCTAATAAAATTTACGACTCTATTGACTCAATATAAAACCTAGAAGCCTATAATGGAGGCTTTGACCTATAAACATGATGACTCAATCATGAAACTCATGGTTTAATAAGTCATTATAAAATTTCTTTTGACAAATAAATTACATTATACAATTATGAAGACCGAACCTAGTTACATTCTTCAACATTGAGTATGTTGTCACTGATGTAAAAGCGGGTGCAGGATATCGTCATTAATGTCCTCCATATGTTGGTAGGGATGGATGAGATGATGCAATGATGAAACCCTAGCTCTAGGTTTTGGATCCCTTGGATGATGATCATACCCCACATTTGCCCCGCACTTGTTGATTGTGTTCGTCATGATTCTCAGCATGAGATCATTCCATATTGATGGAGCTCATCATGCCATTGCCAGTGGTATGTGGAGCGTCTTGTGGGTCCTCTCGGATCAGGAGATATGCCCAGCTAAAGATCAGTGCCCCAAGCTACAAAGGTTGAATCCCCGTATTTGTTGAGGATTTTCAAGATGTAAATCACTGAATTTGCCTTGGAGATCCTCGACATTGGATTCTCATGTCATGCTGATTTCGATGATATGTGGAGTGCTTCGTGGGTCCTCATGGATTGAGAGATATGTTGCAGCAAACAATCTTAATTGAATATATATATAGATATATATATTATTATATTATTATATTATTAACTGATTGATGAATTTTACAAAGAAGGCCCCTGGCTTAAATATGGCCTTAGGTGCCTTTTCTGGAAGGGGCATAATCTTTTGATCATGCCCCTCTTCCTAAATTAACCATAATTACATTTACTTAATTTCTTACATAACATTCCCTTCCTCTCAAAAGGATGCTTTATCCTCAGAGCATACGTAACGACAAGTGTTGTTGACGAAACGCTTCTCTCTCCCAAGAGGCTTCTTCTTCTAGTAAGTTCTTCCACTTAATGAGATATTCTTTAATTACAAGTGATCACAATTTCTGTTCTCTAATGGTAATGATTCCTTCTGGTTCTAAAATGATCTTCCCATCATCATTTAATGTTGGAAGTGTTGTCTGTGTCGCTTGGTGTTTGCCAAGTGCTTTTTTAAGGAAAGATATATCGAAGACGTTGTGAACAAGGCTTTTATCAGAAAGGCTTTAGTTGTATCCTATTTGGTTGATCCTTCTGTTAATCTAGTACAATCCATAGAATGTTGGCGCCAATTTCTTTTTTCCCTTCTGTTTTAAAGACAATTCCTTGTAGGGTTGGAGTTTAACAAATACCCACTCTCCAACCTCAAATTCTCTCTCTGTTCTATTTCGATCAACCTACTGCTTAATATGATTTCTTGCAATATTTATATTTTCTTTTAGTGCTTGGAAGACTTTTTGGTTTTATTCTAACTGAGCTTTAATTGCAGGAAATTTTGTCTCGATAATAGTATATTCCTTCCATTTAGGAGGCTCATAACCGTACTGTCAGGCCAGGAGTAACTCCAGAAAACTAATGCGTTTATTCATTTAGCCAGCTATCTAATATATACATGAATGTGATTGTTCGGTTCATCTTCTCGATGACTATTCACATTCAGTTCCCCAATCACTGAGGATTAGGTGTCAACATTCCCCCCCTTAATCTGAAGGGATGTTGGTGAGTCCAAGCATCGTTCTGAATCTTTCAAGCTTTTCTCTTCCAAGCGCTTTGGTGAAGATGTCTGCAATTTGCTCATTTGTGGAACAATGGCGGAGATGGATTGTTTTGCCCTCAACATGATGTCGGATCAAATGATATTTAGTATTGATATGCTTTGTACGATCATGGAACTTTGGGATCTTGGCCAGCTTTATTGCAGAGGTGTTGTCAATCATGAGTGGAGTTGATTGTACTTGTTTTACTTGCAAATATTCAAGAATTTTTCTGAGCCACACAATTTCTTTCATTGCTTCAGCTGCTGCCACGTATTCTGCTTCTGTTGTGGAATCTGCTGGAAATGATTGTTTGCGTGATCTCCAAGAGACAACTCCCGATCCAAGACTCATAGCATATCCTGAAGTAGATACTCCAGTTTCTTTGTCTCCATCGAAGTCTGAATCAGAGTATCCAATCAAGCTGAAGTCGTCTACCTGTGTATACTTGATTCCAAGGTCTTGAGTTTCCTTCAAGTACCTTAGAACTCTTTTTGCAGCAGACCAATGTCCCTCACAAGGCTTTTGCATAAACCTGGAGAGGATTCCAACAGCAAATGAAATGTCTGGTCTAGTAGTAGTGAGATAGATGAGACTTCCTATAAGCTGTTTGTACTTTGTTGCATCCTCAAATTCCTTTCCTTCAGTAGATGTGAGCTTTAAGTTTTGTTCCATTGGAGTAGAAAGAGGATTGCACTCTGTCATGCCAAATCTGTTTAACAAATCTCCAATGTATTTCTTTTGAGAAAGAAATATGGATTTTGGATGTTGGGTTACTTCAATGCCAAGATAGTAATGAACATAGCCCAAATCAGTGATTTCAAAACTTTTTCCCAATTCTTTCTTTATGGATGCAATATAGCTTTCATTGTTCCCTGTCATTAAAAGATCATCTACATATACCACAAGATATACAACTGTTTTGCCAACTTTCTTGACAAATAAAGTTGCATCATCAAGATCAAAATGATTGAAGTTGAGTTTCAAAAGATGCTCAGTTAGCTTTTCATACCAGGCTCGTGGTGCTTGTTTGAGGCCATACAAGGGCTTCACAAGTTTGCATACTTTATGTTCATGTCCTTTAACAGCAAATCCTTCAGGCTGGGACATAAAAACATTTTCTTTTAGATCTCCATTCAAGAAGGCAGTTTTTACATCCATTTGATGGACTTTCCAACCGTTCTGAGCTGCTAGTGCAAAGAGTGTCCGGATGGTGACCCATTTTGCTGTGGGGGAAAAAGTTTCCTCATAATCGACCCCTTCCTTCTGTGAAAAACCTTTTTCCATAAGCCTAGCTTTGTGCTTGTCAAGTGAGCCATCAGCTTTGTACTTGTTCTTGTAGACCCACTTGCAGCCAATTAGTTTGGTTCCAAATGGAGGATCAACCAGCTTCCAAGTGTCGTTCTTTATGAGGGCATCATACTCCTTTTGCATTGCTTCTTTCCATTCATCATGAGAAGCAGCTTCTTGAAAGGAAGTTGGTTCAAAATCTGTAGACAAGTTCAATTCACAATCATAAGAAACATCCATATCAATAGGTGAATTAGAGTCATCTACATCACCTCCATTTTGTTGATTTGCATTTCTGGTTCCTGTTTTTCCAATTTCATCAGGGTGAACACTTTCAAGTGTCTTTGTCAGCCACTTTGGGGGACCTTTCTGAGATGGTCCAGGCTGCTCTTTTGATTGAGTTGGGAGTGAATCAAGATTGAGTCTCCCAATTCTATCAATTACATCACTTAAAGCATCATCCGTTGTTGGAGTTTCAGTCGGGGGAGAGTATTCTTCAGAAGAGGATTCCACATGTTGATCTAGTATAGGAATCCCCCCTTCAAGATGTGGAATCTGATTTTCAAATTCTTGAAATGATTTCTTTTTTGCGAATCTATCCAAGCGATCAAGTTGCCGCTCAACAACATTGTCAGATTTGGATGATTCAAGAAAAATTACATCTCTAGATATAACAAACTTTTTATTTTCTTCATCATAGAGGCGGTATGCTTTGGAGGTATTTGAATACCCCAGGAAAATACACTTACGACTTCTAGCACCAAGTTTGTTTCTATGTACCTTTGGTATCAAAGCATAACAGGTGAACCAAAAATCCTGAGATGTTTTACCGAAGGAACATGTCCATACCACAATTCATAAGGAGTCTTGTTTCTTATAGCACTAGATGGACATCTATTCTTTATATATGCAGCACATAGAACAGCATCAGCCCAAAACATTATCTTTACATTTTTGAAAAAAAAGCATGGATCGTACCATATTCAAGATTGTTCTATTCATTCTTTCAGCTACACCATTCTGTTGGGGATTATAAGGCACAGTTGTTTGATGTTTAATCCCATGTTGGCGAAGATAGTGTTCAAATTCATTTGATGTATATTCTTTTCCATTATCAGTGCGAATAGACCCAATATGAGATTGTGCATCATTTTCAATCCATTTATGAAAATTCTTGAATGTTAGGAAAGCATCAGATTTGTTCTTCAATAAATAAACCCAACACATTCCGGTGTAGTCATCAATAAATGTCATGATATATTTATTTCCATTTGCAGAAAGAACAGGCATTGGACCACATAAATCTGAATGAATAAGTTCAAGCTTCCTATGTGCTCTTGAATGTGAGTCATGAAAGGACTGTTTGCTATGCTTTCCTAGAATGCAAGCATCACATTGCTTAAGTTTTCTAGGAATTGTAGGCAAACCAGCAACACCATTTTTCTTCAATAAGCGGAGACTGTCATAGTTCAAATGTCCAAATCTAGCATGCCATAATAAACTTGATGGAAGTGTACCTTCTTCATGATGAGAAATATATGAGAAATGTTGTGCATGAGCAGATGTTCCTTGCAGTTTGAAAAGCCTTTCTTCTTCTATTCCCCTCATGACAAGTGAGTGATCAGATGCTTTTCTTACCTCAATCTTGCCATCAAACATATGAATGGAGTTACCTTGCTGGCAGATGTGGACCAAGGACAACAAGTTTCTCTTGAGCCGTGGGAGATATAGAACATGATCCAGAAGAAAGTCTGGAAGACCAGGCAGTTTAAGCCTGATTGTGCCAAGCCCTGATGGCTTGATTTTTGACTGATCTGCAAAGT
>APFE030228362.1:315997-326471 GCA_000404065.3 Pinus taeda
ATATATATATATAGCAGACGCTTCTACGGACGCTTCGCTTCCTAGATTTTTGGAAAATGACGCTTCAGCGTCCCCGCTTCCAAAAAACGCTTCTGCTTCGTGCAACATTGAGGATAATACAATTTGATTCTCAGGTGGTTGAAAACGATATAGCTTATATTTATGCCCTTCACATCTAAACTCTACAAATTGCTTTTGATGGTCAACAGAGTAAACTTAAGGTTTTCAGACATTGAACACCTAGGGCCACATCCACTCCTTCGAGCGAAACCGTGTAAATTGGGGATTCTAAAGTGTAGTCCTGAATCTGCAATTTGACCTTATGGCATTTTCCTACTTTTTCGATCTTATTTCCATCGACTACCATCACTTTCATATTAGGCACTGGATATATGATGATGTTGAGCCTTTTCGCAATATTTGAGTCTAAAAAATTGTGAGTGCTTCTTGTATCTAAAGCGACAAAAGCAAAAGCAAAAGCGGCAAAAAGCGACAGTTGAGAAACTTACCTGGAAAAGCAACGCAAATGAAATCCAAATCTCATTGTCCTCGTGAGAATGCATAGAGCTCTAAAGACAAGTGTGAGAATGAGCTCTAGGATAGATTTCTTATATAGATGAGCACCCACGAGATTAAGGTTAGGGTTTTGGGTGCGCATGCCTAAAATTAAGGAGCCACTCGTAGATGACCTAAACATGTCAGATGATCAAATTAGAAACAGGTGCCACATTGTCAATTAGAAGTGCGCATGGTTATTGAAGCAAGCCCCCAAGGCTTGGTATGCTCGGATTGATGGATACTTGATGAAACTTGGATTCAACAGAAGCGATGTCGATCCTGACCTCTACTTCAAGGTTGTCCAAGGCATGCCTTTGATTTTGGTATTATATGTTGATGATTTGTTCATGGCAGGTGCAGTGCCTCTGATCATCCAGTGTAAGAGGGAGCTTGCTTCCGAATTGAGATGAAAGATCTCGGGTTGCTGCACTATTTCTTGGGCTTAGAGGTGTAGCATAAACCTGAACAAATTTTCCTCGGCCAAGGAAAATATATTGTCAAACTCTTGGAGATATTTGGGATGGTGGATTGCAAATCCATGGCCACACTGATGGATGCAAACTATAAGAAGTTATGTGGTCATGTTCCAGGACCAGATCTAGCAAATCCTTCTATGTACCGGCAATTGATTGGGGCTTTGATGTTTCTAGTCAACACCAGGCCAAATATATGTTTTGTTATTAAAGCCTTGAGCTAGTTCATGTTGAAATCTTTGCATGCTCATTGGGTGGTCGCAAAACATGTGTTGAGATATTTACATGGGACGATCAATTATGGACTAAGATATGCATCTCATGATGATTTGAGACTACATGGATATACAAATGCAAATTTGTTAAAATTAGCAACTAGGGCCAAACTCCATGTCGGTCATCTTATTTATGGAAGCCGCTATTTTTCTTCGATCCCTCTCATTGAGAGGTATAAGATTTATTAAAATGTCATCCAATTCCGATAAGTATTCATGGAGTTATGAATTTATTTGTGTTATAAGACAATTCGTCAAGGTCAGTTAGAGACCAAATAAACCCCACATGTGCTCAACATTTTAGTATAAAAGGAGATGACTTGAGAGTCATTTCCCACACACACTTCTATCTTGATTTCTCAACACTTGTCTTGGGTTTTAGTGGAAGAGAAATCTAGGAGTGGAAGCCCTAGACATTGGAGGAAAGAAGACTAAGGTAGCTGCCTTAAAGGAAATGCCCTAGCCCTAGACGTTGTCAAATAAGTCAAAAACAATGTCAAGGAAGCATGCCCTAGCCGCAGCCTTAGAGGAATCTTATCACAGCTAAGAGAGGCCCTAAAACTGTCCAAAAGGCAGCCCGAAACGCAGTCTAAGAGCAGCCCTAAACGTTGTCCAAAAGGCAGCCCTCGAAGCAGTCTAAGAGCAGCCCTAAATGCAATCTAAAGGGCAGCCCTAAACACTGTCTAAAGGCAGCCCTAACGCAGTCTAAAGGGAGCCTTAACGTTAACCTACAGTGCCCTAGATGCAAGCCTAATACGGCTGAAAAGGTGGGTTGTAGGTGACCCTCAAAACAGGGACAGCATGAGAGTTTGAGGACTCAAACATGCCCAGGACAGCAATGCTAATAAATGGCACAGTTAGGCTACATGGTGCTACTAAGACACATGGGACAGCAGCAGGTATGGCAAGGCTAAGGGGACAGCAGCAAGGTATAGCATGACTGTTAGGGACAGCAGCTACACCTATATATCTAGGCAGCAGTGATGGGACAGCAATGACATTGATGGGACAGCAGCATACTATGATGGGACAGCAATGACATTGATGGGACAGCCACATACTATGATGGGACAGCAATGACAGTGATGGGACAGCGACATACTATGATGGGACAGTGATGACATTGATGGGACAGCAAGCTAACATGGACAGCAGTATGCCACATAGGACAGCAGTGGCTAGCATGGTGCAACAATAGCACATGGGACAGCAGTGCAACATAAGGTGCAGCAGTATGATGTGTACAGCATGGCCATGAGGTCCAGCATTGTGATGATGGGTGCAACATGATGACGAGATGCAACACAATGAGAGGTGGAGTCACCTTGGAGAATTAGTTGAGGCAACATGTCTTCAACCGATCTCATGTATCATCTTCTTAGAGATGATCTATGCTCTTATCTAGCTAAGTCAAAATGTTGACTTCTGTTGTTGATGTACTATCTCTCTCTCTCTGTTGAACTATTGAAGAACATATAAGAAAAATTGATCATGGGTTTCCCCACATTGGGGTTTGTCCCTGGCTAGCGCCACATCTTGTGTCCTCCTGTCTTGGCTTGTCTTCTGCGATTTATGTTTATGTTCTATCTGCAGTTTACTTTAATGTTGATGTGATTGCTAATCTGGAAAAGATATTGAGCTAACTGCAAAAATTGAAATAAATTGCTCTAAGCATAGAACATACCTAAAATTAACATGGTATCGGAGTTGAGGTGAAGACAAATCCCAAGCAAGAGTGAAAAAGCAATCACCGAAGACAGTTGGGAAAGGATGAGGGGATCAGTGGATTCCTCATCCCTCTTCAAATTCACCAAAGGTGAAATCGAAGCAGAGAATATTATCAGAATGGCGCAACAAAAGCTTTTGATGGCCTACCTAAAGATCACTTCAATGGGAAGTCCGGATCTAAGGGTGGAAGGAAAGGCAAATGCCTTGTTTGTAATAAGTTCAACCATTATGCAAAGGAGTGTCTGAATGGTAAGGACACATCACTTGATGATGATAACAATCATTCGACAGATAATGCAGGTTATCAAGAAAACGACTGACTCTTCAAGAAAGCAAGGAACCCCAAGTATGAAGAATCAAATGTTGTTTCTGATAAGATAAAGAAGCGTTATCTTGTATTGGCCCTCTCCTTCAGATTCTGTGGGAATCTGGCTTATTGATTGTAGTGCTTCAAGGCACTTCATCGGATAGACGGGAAATCTCTCTAATTTAGTAGAGATGGAAACAATTGTGGGAATATACTTGGAGCTGATGCCACCTATCCTGGAAAGGGTGTAGGGAATGTTACCCCTCAATTGAATGAGGGTAACTCGATTAATTTACGAGAATCTCTTATGTACCTGATCACAAGAAGAACCTCGTGTCCATTTCGGCAATGGAATTCAAAGGTTTCAGGGTGGCATTCATCGATGGAAATGTACGTGTTTGAAAATGAAATTTTCAAAGATGCTTTTACTCATGGATTCAGGGTTGGCAATTTGTATCAAGTTGCAAGAAGTCCATTGGGGACCATGTCAATTGACACATCTCGTCTACTTTATGGGGCCCTACCCGATATGAGTCAGAGGGTGACAGGGATGCCTGAATTCAAAAAGAGCATGAAGGTACATGTCTGAGATGTACCAAAGGAAAAGATTACAAGGAGATCATTCCCCTCATGTAGCAAGTCCACAGATTTGGAACAACCCGAGGGGTTTGAGATTCATGATCGGGAATCTCATGTATGCAGGTGGAAGAAAGCCCTTTATAGCTAGAATCAAAACACCCCAGGCATAATATGAGAGGATTGATAATCGTCTGATGAAGCTGAGATTCACTAGGAGTGAAGTTGATCCAAACTATTGCTTGAAGGTTGTGGATGATAGACCTCTCATACTAACACCTTATGAGGATGACCTCTTTTTGACAGGTGCAAACCCTCTCATTTGCAGAAGTAAGAGGGAGTTGGATTTCGGATGTGGAATGGTAAACTGCAAGCCCGTGACTACCTCGAGGATCTTAACTTTCAGAAGTTATATGGTAGTGATGCCGGACCAGATTTGGGAAATGCCTTTGAGTTTCATAAACTCATTCGCGTTGATGTTCTTGGTTAACTTCCGTCTGGACATATGTTTTGCAGTTATCATGATGAGCTCATATATGGTTGAGCCTCACTGGATTGGTGCCAAGAATCTTCTCAGATATCTTCGGGGCACAATCTCTCATGGATTGATATACACTGCCCGAAATATGAAGTTGCATGATTATTCGAATGCTGACTGGGCACGCAGTGTGGAGGATCACCAGAGCACTTCTCAGTGTTGGTTCTCTTTGGGTTCTACTTCGATATCCCGGATGAGCAAGAAGCAGAGTCGGTTGCTATAAGCACCGCTGAGACCGAATATATAACTATGAGTATGATCTCATGTGAAGTTGCCTGGTTGTGGAAACTCTTCAGCAAGTTGTTTGTACACATGATGAATACCACCGTGATCCTCTGTGACAACCCGGCGGGATTAGATTGTTGAGGAACCCCATATTCAATGATTGCTCCAGCAGATAGACATCAAATACTACCTTATCTAGGATATGGTATGTCAATGAGCGAGGAGGCTCCATCACATTGAGACTAATGTACAGGTCGCAAACATTTTGTCAAAGCCCTAGGGAAAGGTCAAATCTGTGACTTTCTCGAACAACTTGGAGTCATTGAGAGACCTTCTTATAAGGGTCATGCATGTTGCATGCATTGAGCTATGGGAGCTCAGGGGTCTTGGGTTACGTACTGGAGCAACACATGACCATAGGACGACTCACCCTCCTCTAATGTTGCGTTGTGTACAGGGTGAATGGCTCAGCCTTCCCCTATGATACCCCGAGGCGACTTAGCGACAGGAGAATGGTTCTCCTCTCGAGGCATCCTGCCCATGCAGTCTGGGACTCATGGGAAGTAACTCTCATCTGGCCAATGAGCAGGGAAATGGGATTAAGGACCATAGTAGTACTATCGATGGACACATTGTTGTATCTATTGTACTCCCTGTGCTAGGATGACCTCCATTGATCTGGGATCAGTATGAGTGGTTTGAGACACTCTCTTGTGATATTGTTTTGGGATCAATAAAACTGACTTTGGGTCAGTAAGAGTGATATGACTCACTCTCTTAGAATTGATTTGGGATCAGTAAGAGTGGTATGACACCCTCTCTTCATATGGAACTGACTTCAGGTCAGTAGAGAATGGTATGAGACGTTCTGGATCAATTCTTCTTCTTCATGGTTCAGAAGAGCAAAGTAGAGCAGAGCAGAGCAGTGTAGGGCACTGATGGCAGAGACAGTACAGTTAGACAAATGGATCAGCGGATGGAGTTCTCCCTAGTTGAGAGAGAGTGTTAAAATTAGAAACTAGGGCCAAACTCCATGTGGGTCATCTTATTTATGGCAGTTGATATTTTTCTTGGATCCCTCTCATCGAGAGGTGTAGGATTGATCTAAAGATCATCTGATTCCCATAAGTATTCATGGAGTTGTGAATTTATTTGTGTTATAAGACAATTCGTCAAGGTAGGCCAGCGACCAAATAAACCCCACATGTGCATTAGGCGTTAGATTGATGAATCATGAGACTCAATATGTTGTATGTTAGTAACTTGTGGACATGGTTGATGAAAATTATAATTTCTAAATGATTGATGTTATATGGTTCAATCCATGTTTTTATGCTTTTTTTATCTAATTCATCATTCTACATGCTTTTGACATTTGTTGACATATATCCATCAAAATATATAAAAATATATATTATATAAAAATTCGCTCCCAATTCACTCCTAGACAAGGAGCTTTTGAAAATGTCGCTCCTTGCTCCTTGCTCCTGCTCCCTGCTCCTTGCTCCCGCTCCCTGCTTCTGCTCCTGCTCCCAAGAAACCTTGGTCCTATCACATATGGGAATAACATTGTGTATTACTATTAATTTTAGACAACAATGGTATGTACTATGCTTTAGTATAAAAGGAGATGACTTGAGAGTCATTTCTCACACACTTCTATCTTGATTTCTCAACACTTGTCTTGGGTTTTAGGGGAAGAGAAATCTAGGAGTGGAAGCCCTAGACGTTGGAGAAAGAAGACTAAGGGAGCTGCCCTAGAGGAAATGCCCTAGCCCTAGACATTGTCAAAGAAGAACTCAAAAACGTTGTCAAGGAAGCATGCCCTAGCCGCAGTCTTGGAGGAATCTTATCACAGCTAAGAGAGGCCCTAACGTTGTCCAAAAGGCAGCCCTAGACGTAGTCTAAGAGCAGCCCTAAACGTTGTCCAAAAGGCAGCCCTAGAAGCAATCTAAGAGCAACCATAAACGCACTCTAAAGGGCAGCCCTAAACGTTGTCTAAAGGCAACCCTAACGCAGTCTAAAGGGAGCCCTAACGTTAACCTACGGTGCCTTAGATGCAAGCCTAATACAGCTGGAAAGGTGAGCTGTAGGTGACCCTCAAAACAGGGACAGCATGAGAGTTTGAGGACTCAAACATGCCCAGGACGGCAATGCTAATAAATGGGACAGTTGGGCTACATGGTGCTGCTAAGACACATGGGACAGCAGCAGGTATGGCACGGCTAAGGGGACAGCAGCAAGGTATAGCATGACTGTTAGGGACAGCAACTACACCTATATATCTAGGCAGCAGTGATGGGACAGCAGCATACTATGATGGGACAGCAATGACATTGATGGGACAGCAACCTACTATGATGGGATAGCAATGACAATGATGGGACAACATCATACTATGATGGGACAGCAGCATACTATGATGGAACAGCAATGACATTGATGGGACAGCAGCAAAAACAATGGGACAGCAAGCTAACATGGAATGGCTATGTCACTAATAGTGGGACAGCGGTATGCCACATAGGACAGCAGTTGCTAGCATGGTGCAACAATGGCACATGGGACAACAGTGCAGCATAAGGTGCAGCAGTATGATGTGTACAGCATGGTCATGAGGTCCTGCATTGTGATGATGGGTGCAACATGGTGCAGCACAGTGAGGTGCAGCTTGATGACGAGATGCAGCACAATGATAGGTGAAGGAGTAACCTTGGAGAATCAGTTGACGCAGCATGTCTTCAACTGATCTCATGTATCATCTTCTTAGAGATGATTTATGCTCTTATCTAGATAAGTCAAAATGTTGACTTATGTTGTAAATGTACTCTCTCTCTCTCTCTCTCTCTTTGTTGAACTATTGAAGAACATATAAGAAGAATTGATCAAGGGTTTCCCCACATTGGGGTTTGTCCCTGGCTAGCGCCACATCTTGTGTCCTCTTGTCTTGGCTTGTCTTCTGCGATTTATGTTTATGTTCTATCTGCATTTTACTTTAACGCTGATGTGATTGCTAATCTAGAAAAGATATTGAGTTAACTATGAAAATTGAAATAAATTGCACTAAGCATAGGATATACCTAAAATTAACAAAATTGGGCTTGGAGTGTTACTGACAGGAAAAGCACATCAAGGTGTTGTTGTAGCTTGGGATATGAGTCCCATTGTTTTAAAAATCAGCCGATCTGAACCGGTAACCAGTCAAACCTGCCGGTTAGCAAACCATCGGGTCAAACTGGCTTAAAAACCCGGTTTACCTCCTCGTTTCGCCTTTTTTCCCTAACCGGTCCTAATCGACTGGTAAGCTCTCTCCTAAACCGGCCGGTTTATTGCCAGGGCAACTATAACCCCTACAAAATGCAGTTTTGTGAGTTTTGAAACTGTTTTGAGGGAAATTTGGGGTTGTTTTCCTCCAAAAATAGTCCCTCCAAGAAAAACATGCCTACCCTCTCATTTTCCTGACACATCTCAACCCTAACAATGTTGGCAATTAATGGTAATGTTAAATTCTTAAAGTAAAAGTGACATTTCCGTTAATTTTCATTTTCGTCATTTTACTTAAATTTTTAACATTACCATGAAATGACTCGGGATGTTTGAGAGTGGTTTCGACCTCATTGGATTTCATATGGAGAAATTAGAATTTTAGATTTCACTCAAAATTCAGCAAACTTAATCATTTTCAGGATTTCATGTTTGGGGGTTTGAAAAGTTTCCATTTGATTTTACCATGCATGAGGGTATGAGATTGGCATTTGATCAAGAGCATGAATCCCTTTAAGAACCTTGAACGTGGTGGCATTGATTGTTGAACTTTGATGATGTTGGTGGTACTGATTGTTGAACTCCTCTACCATGGCCTTAACAAGAATACACCCTTCACTCAAAGGAAAACAACTGGTTAGACATGCTAATCTTTTTCTACCACATTATAAGGTTGAGGAGATGAACCCTTCAATCAAACCAAAATCATTGGTTAGGCATGTTAAGCCTTTTCAATTTCTATCATGTTATAAGTCTGAGCAATCCAAGTCTGAAGAATTTGAGCTAGATGATGTTCATGTATCTCTTGTTGATGATGTTTATGTATTTCTAGTAGCGTTGAATCAATGATGAGTTTCATGAGTGACCATGTTGATCAGTGATTTGTAGTTTTGATGTTTATTTTTGCTATTACTAAAGTTATAGAGGAGTTTTATGAGTCCTCAAACTCAAAGGCATATTATTTATGTAGCTCATGTTGATGATATCTTGTCTAGTAGTGGTGATGAGTTTGATCATGATGAGGAGTGATCATGTCGTTGATCACTGATATGTAGACCTGTAGCAGTTCAGTGACCCCATAGCTTAGAGCATTGTTTTCGAACTCTAGAGGCCATTTAGAGCCTCATTGATTATGTATTTTGTTGCAGATATGTAATGCGCTCGATGCCATTTTGATATATTCACCTTTACATGGCATATAGATGAGCAAACCTTGCATATTTTGTTTCTATTGGCTTGGAATCATGGTTTTAAATCTTAAAAATAGTATTTTTTCATTAAAAAATAATTATTTAATGTATTTTTTTAAACCAGTTCATTTAGACTTGACCAATCCTAGTTCGACCGGTTCCAGTTCGAAGCCCAGTTCATTAGGAGGATAGATCTAGTCACCGGTTCTGGTTTTAAAACATTGGATATGACAAGATTTCCTACATGAGCAAGAAGCGAAGATTTGTCACTCTCAATAAAGTCGAGGCAGAGTATATTACAGATAGTATGGCTAGTTGTGAGGCAGTGTGGCTATGGAAGCTCTTTGTCGAGCTATTTGATCATGTGCCAGATACAACCGTTACACACTGTGACAATCAAAGCAGGATTAGGCTTTCAAAGAAACCAATATTCCATGACAAATTGAAGCACATTGAGATCAAGTACCACTGCATCAAAGATATGGTACTGAGAGGAGCCATGAAGCTCCAACACATCTCGGTAGATGAGTTGGTTGCAGACATTCTACCCAAGCCTTTGCCAAAAGAAAAGTTCTTATTCCCCAAAGAGCAACTTGGAGTGTAGGAGAATGTATCCCTCCTTGGGAGGGAATACTGTTAATTAAGAACACTTGGACAGCTCTTATTTTTACTGGATTCCTCTCTTCGAGAGGTGTAGGATTGATCTAAAGACCATCCCATTCTGGCATGAACAAATGGAATATGAATTTATTTTGATTATGGACAAATTGTCAAGGTCAGCCAACGAACTCATGTAGGCTCAGAAGCCCCAACAATCATGTCTATTCATCCTCAACATTTGCATATAAATACATGGTGCCTCCTCATTTGGACACTTCCCTCACTCACAATCTTCTATCTCTTTCATTTGTTTGGGTACGAAATTAAGAGGTTGCTCTCCACACGTGCGAAGAAAAGGAAGGTTTTTTTGTTCCAACCATTGACCAGATCTGACCGAAATTGCAAAGGTTGTTTTTTACTTGCATTGACCAAGCCTTGACCTGTTTTGAGTGAGGTTTTGGGTGGAGGATTTCTGTTTGAGCAAGCCGCAGTTATGGGCACAAAATCCGAGGCAATCTATCCTTTGTTTAACCAGCGTTGACTGTGCTGGGGCTGGATGCTGCGTTGACTTCTGTTTACCGAGTTGACTGGACGTTTTCAAACTGTTTTTGGCTATGTTACTTGGGAGCGGGAGCGGAAGCGGGGAGTAGGAGCAGAAGCGGGAGCGGGAGCGACCATTTTCATAAGCTCCCAGTTTGGGAGCGAATCCGGGAGCGATTTTTTAAAAATATATATATTTT
>APFE030228362.1:331136-419203 GCA_000404065.3 Pinus taeda
TTATTTGGACTTGCTATTGGAGGCCAAAGTTGACTGGGTTTGACCCAGCTAAATTGAGGAAGAATTCTGCCCTGTTGACCAGTGTCGATTTTCTGGTTAGGGCTTTCTGTTTCTGCTATTTGACTAATCAAATTTTCACTGTAATTGGGCAAGTGAATATTATATATTGTACTCTCTCTCTACTGAACTTTTGAAGTATTATAAGAAAAATTGATCAAGGGTTTCCCCACATAGGGGTTTGACCCTGGCTTGTGCCATATCTTTTGTCCTCTTGTCTTGGCTTGTCTTCTACTGTTATTGTTTATGTTCTATCTACATTTTACTATCATGTTGATGTGATTGCTAAACTGGATATTGATATTGAGCTTATAAAGAAATTGAAGTAAAATTATTTAAGCATAGAACATACTATTGTTATCCTAAAATTAACAGGGAGCTTGCCTCCGAATTTGAGATGAAAGATCTCGGGTTGATGCACTATTTCTTGGGCTTAGAGGTGTCACATAAACATGAAAAAAATTTCCTCAGCCAAGGAAAATATATTGTCAAACTCTTGGAGATATCTGGGATGGTGAATTGCAAATCCATGGTCACACGGATGGAGGCAAACTTCAAGAAGTTATGCGGTGATGTTGCAGGACCAGATCTAGCAAATCCTTCTATGTAGTGGCAAATGATTGGGGCTTTGTTGATTCTGGTCAACACCAAACCAGATATATGTTTAGCTATTAAAACCTTGAACCAGTTCATGTTGAAATTGTTGCATGCTCACTAGGTGGCCGCAAAACATGTGTTGAGATATTCACATGGGATGATCAATTATGGACTGAGATATGCATCTCATGATGATTTGAGACTACATGGATATACAGATGCAAATTGGGCTTGGAGTGTTACTGACAGGAAAAAGCACATCAGGGTGTTGCATTAGCTTGGGATATGACATAATTTCCTACATGAGCAGGGAGCAGAGATCTGTCACTCTCAGTACAGCCGAGGCACAGTATATTGTAGCTAGTATGGCTAGTTGTGATGCAGTGTGGCTATGGAAGATCTTTGCAGAGCTATTTGATCATGTGCCAGATACGACCGTTATATATTGTGACAATCAATGCAGGATCAGGCTTTCAGAGAATCCAATATTCCATGACAGGTCGAAGCACATTGAGATCAAGTACCACTACATCAAAGATATGGTACTAAGAGGAGCCATGAGGCTCCAACACATCTCAACAGATGAGCAACTTGCAGACATTCTCCCCAAGCCTTTGTCAAAAGCAAAGTTTTTATTCCTCAAAGAGAAACTTGGAATGCAAGAGAATGTATCCCTCCTTGGGAGGGAACACTGCTAATTAAGAATACTGAGCATATGCTCTTCACCCAATCTTTCGACTAGCCATGGACTTGGTGGAGGGGGGATGAGCAACGATGCTCATCGGTGTGAGGGTACTCATTGGAGCAATGGACTTGGTTGAGTACATACCCCAGTATGCATCCTGCCCAAAGTCACCTTTGTCTCATTATTGACCAAGGGCCATATTGAGATGGTTAAGCTTGTTGGGATTGCCACCCATCTGGCCAATGGGTGACGAGATTTAGATGTGTGATATTTACCAAGGTTGGACGCGACTGCCATGCACTTGGTTGTGATAAAATGATCTCCCCTAAGTGTTGGATGCAAGTGTTCTACCACTTGATCACTGAGGATCAAGTTGGGTGAGGATCAGTCAATGGACATAAGGTGTGTGATTTTTACCAAGGTCATTTACGACTGCCATGGACTTGGTTGTGGTAAATCGATCTCCCCTATTGTGGTCATTTACGACTGCCATGGACTTGGTTGTGGTAAATCAATCTCCCCTATTGTCAATGTGGATCATTCTTCTTCTTCTATGGATCAAGTTCATCATTATTCAACTGATATGAAATGAGATGAGATGTTGGTGCAGCTATCAACTTCCCTCGTGTTTAGATGTGTACATATGAGATGAGATTTATGGTGTAGCCAAAAATCCCTCCCTAGCTGAGAGGAAGTGTTGAAAATTAGCAGCTTCGATCAGAATTTCACTAACAAAATGGTGGAGAAATTTCAATCTTCCAGTTGAGCATAGGGTGTGTGATCTTTACCAAGGTCATTTATGACTGCCATGGACTTGGTTGTGGTAAATCGATCTCCCCTATTGTCAGTGTAGATCATTCTTCTTCTTCTATGGATCAAGTTCATCATTGGTCAGTTGATGTGATATGAGATGAGATGTTGGTGCAGCTATCAGCTTCCTCATGTTGAGACATGTACAGATGAGATGAGACTTATGGTGCAGCTGAAAATTCCTCCCTAGCTGAGAGGAAGTGTTGAAAATTGGCAGCTTCAATCAGTATTTCATTAACAAAATGATGGAGAAAATTAAATTCTTAAAGTTTGACCAAGTTGGCCCTAAGAAACACAAGTCAGCCCCACAGTGAAAAAGACTCCTCTAAAACCAAATATAAATACATCAGCATTGGAGATCATTTTGGCAAATTTCATCATCACAATTCGATCTGAAAATCAGAGTCAAATTCACACATGCGAAGAAGCAAGGAGACATTCTCTATTGTGCGTTGACCAGCGTCTTTCTCTCTCTTTTGACTTGTGTTGACTTGGGATGATTGGAATTGTTTGACCGAGTTTTAGACTGTCTTGAGGCTGAATATTCCAAGAGACTTTGACTCTGTTTGACTGCATTTATTACCTCTATTCTGGGCACGTTGACTGAGATTGACCGCAGGTTAACTCTCTCTCATTTAATCGAGAATTACAGGACTATTTAACTGAGGTTTTGACCGAGATTTTGACTGAGGAAAGAGGTCGAATCTTTCACTGGGAATATTCTCTTAGTTGACCGAATCTCTAACTCTGCAGTTGACCAAACTTGGACCGTTTCTCTGTTTTGACCACAGGTTGACTGTTGACTTTGACCAAATTCTCTGTCTAAGTTTCAGGCCAAAATTCAGCCCTTTGACCAGACTGTTGACTAGTAACAAATTGTTGATTTTATCACTCATTTGACTGGATTTGACTTGGTTGTCTTGGAAGTCAAAGGTTGACTTTGACTGGATTTGACTTGGTTGTCTTGGAAGTCAAAGGTTGAGTTTGACTGTTTATGGATGTACAAATTGGACTATGTATCTCAGCTGAACATTGATTGAATAGCTAAGAAGAAGAAGAATTGGTTCTAGGTTTTCCCCCTTGTGGGGTTTTGCCTGGTCTTTGACCAAAATCTGTGTCTCATTGTGCTTGAATATCTTCTATTGTGCATTACTGTTTACTGTTCTATCTATAATTACTTAACTGTTACTAGGCTGAAGGAAATTGAATGCTACATTGTTTTAAGTAATTATTGCAGCATTGAACTTTAGAAGAATTAACAAAAGCCTACCAACTTGTTTGTTTTATTAATCTGCTTAGGAAAATCTCAGGAATTGATTACAAAATACTGGGAGAAATTCCCTTCCAATTCTATGTTCCTCAAAACACAAATCTGCACATCCTTGATCAACTCGGTCTCTCTCATGCACAGTTGTACGAACTGTACAGGCTACAACTGCCTCCTGCATAAGCACAAGCCAAATCATCCCTGAAGTGATGCACTTTGGATGTGGAAATCTCTTGAGGCTATTCGACCTCTCTCTCTGCATTCACGCACTGATCTGTAAACTTCTTGCTAAGCTCAGACACACAACTTTCTCTAGTGCATAATCACGTGATTTACCAAACCTGCGCCCTTACTCTTTATAGAATCGAACTAGCTCCTCAACTCAAGTGAACTGGCTCCTTGAACTCATGTCGAACTGGCTCCTTGAACTCAAGTCAAACTGCCTTAATGAACTGAAGTCGAACTGGTTCCTTGAACTCAAGTCAAACTGCCTTAATGAACTGAAGTCGAACTGGCTCCTTGAACTCAAGTCAAACTGCCTTAATGAACTGAAGTCGAACTATGAATAAATCTCCATACGGCTGAGTTCGATTTACTATCTTTGACTATACGGAAATTAGAGAATTTTCCTAAGTCAAAACTATAAGAAAATATAACTGCGCCTTAGCTTCACTTGTGGATTCCTCTGTCAAATTAGTGCATTTATAAATTTAGCAGAACCCTTCCATCTCTAACTTCAATTAGCAGTAACCCTCCTAGCAAAGTGAAAGTGTTAGTTTAAGAGAGTTAAGTGTGTTTTTTGTTATCTTATTTATCTGTTGTTTGTCTTCTTTTGTCAATTGGTTGCTTGAAGATGAGCATGAGTGAGGGGGCAAATTGACTTGAGAAAGTCACCCGTGTGGAGGGCCTATCTTCTAAGTGTGTTTCTCTCTTGTTTTAACTTTTTTATCATTCTTTCGAGGTCAATTGAAGTGATTACTATTGCAGATTTCAAGCTTACCGGTTTTGACTTTCAGAATTAGTATTTTTCAAATCTACAGTCCTTAACTTGGCAGATTGATAAGAAATTCACATATGCTGTGTCTACTCCTGATCAATATTTCTAGCATTATAGTTTTTGAAAATACAGTGTTTTGATTGGAGTTTTATAAAATGTTAAGTTTCAGATTTAGGTTAGATCTTTGAATTTAGATCTGCATATCATGAATTGAAATCTTACAAGGATGCCAGTATTAAAGTTCTTTGCTTTAGTAATGAGTGCAACTAAAATCTCCACAAACAGTAAAGGTGGAATATTTGACAAGATATCAGAGTCTCTGGATCTCAAGTCTAAAAGGTGGGATTGTAACTTCTATCAGATCAAATGTTTTGTCAGAATAAATGGCCAAGGGAAAATGACAAATGGAAGGTAATACCTACAACTTGCTAAGAGCACCTAAAATTTGATGACGAATAAGACCCTGTCCCTAGAAGAAATTCAGCATTGTGTGCATCTCATAAATACCTGCTCAGGAGACATGTCTAAAGACTCCATATGTGATCGCTGAAGTTTGCGCTTCTTCCACCTCATGATTCTGGTAACCAACTGCATATTAAAATGCCACAAATACCAACTCAGCATCAAGTACTGTCATTTGTTTAATATATTTATTCATGCAGGCATATCAGATGACAAGGGTTGTAGCTGGTCTGCAGTTTCCATAAACAGTAAAAATTTAACAAAAGACACTATCCATAAATAAGAATTGTTTTTCTATGTCGAAACATTTCATGTAAATGGTGTTTTGCAAGCCCACATAGGGATAGATCTTCTCTGAATGGTATGAAACTTCAACTTTCCTGAAGGTCTCTTAACAAGAAGTCAATTAGACAGCATAACTTTAAAAGGGTATCATTTGGTAGATATTCCTTTCTTCATTGTTTTTGATCTATAAGGTTTCACTCAACCAACTAAAGCTTTTTCCAATTATTCTATTCTTCAAAGGATTTAAATGCATTTCTTTCAGTGAGCCAGATTTTCCATGGCTTAAAGAATTGTGATATTTCAGGTTTTTTGTGAAGTTATTTGCCTTTTCTTTCGCATTGAATTGGCCTAGCTGGCCTGTCAAGCACAGCCATTTGGTCATAAGGCAAGTGAAGGCACTATGGGCTCCTCACTGCCAAAATTGCTATTATTTTGTTTGGAGCTGCAACTAGCCCACAGAATGGTCATAGCACCAAAGACTCCCCCATAAACTCATTTGGAAGGTGTATCACAAGGTTATGACCCCCAGTGATCTTGATTTTTCTGAAACTGAACATGATAGCTTATATAATTAGTTTCAGTTGGGCTCTATTCTGGGCCACCTTATTCAAACTTGGGAGGGTGCCTCTTAAGGCCATTATCCTAGGATGGATCATGAAGGTGTGGGAGCCACAAGGTTGGCATTGCACCCATGCCCACAATATAACTAATGGTTTCTTTCTATTTCATTTTAACAACTTGGACGATGTGATGGAAATCTCCCACCAAGGAACCTAGGTTTGCAAGAATACCTTAGTTTTTCTTATGCCTGGTCTCATGACTTTTTCAACTAATCAGGCCATTCAAATGTCTTGCCCAAAATGTCTTGAATTTCTCAACCTTCCAATGCAATTCGAACCAGCCTTGGAACATATTTCTACCCCCCATGAGACTTCATTTGTCCTTAACCTAAGCATTTCTTTGACCCTAGGCCCCAGAGTTGAGTTTGTATTAAGGTGAACCTTTCAAAGGACCTCACAGCATTTGTGCTCATCCACGTAGGGGATAGGATGTTATCACCTAAAAAGTGATCACCTAGCCATTTTCCACTAAGCTTTATCGAAATACACCATGTAGTATGGGTTTTACACATTAAAATCCACTTTCACCTTACGAAATAATTTAGAGAACTACTTTTCCTAAATTATTTCTGTTTAATTAATTTACCCACTTGAAAATTCCCAGAAATCCACTTAATTAATTTCATGTTATTTTCAAATTTACCCATTTTGTGAATATAATTAAAAATATTTTCGCCCATCCATAGGAATAATTAAATAAATCATTATTTATTTATTATTTCTTAATCGTTTCACTTTTCTCCATTGAAATAATTATTAAATCATTATTTAGTAATTATTTCTAACCCATTTTAATTTTTGACCATATCATCCAGGAATAATTAAATAAATGATCAGTTATTTATTATTCCTTAATCATTACACTTTTCTCCTATGAAATCATTATTAAATCACTATTTAGCTCTGTTACACGGGAAGCGCTCCCTAGTGGTGGGAAACCCGTTTCAGTGGTTCCCGCGCTCCCGGAAGCTTTGGAACTGTATGGGAACGTTCCCTTCTCTGTGGGAGCTGCAATGGGAGCTTGGGAAAGTTCCGGGAGCTTTGAAGACTGTTTTTTTTGGAGTTCCCGGGTTCCCATGTAGACAAATATGTTGAACTGCCCACAAAACATGAGGCTTAGTTGAAACCTTCGCAAGAAGAAAGGCCAAAGACATCTTTAACACCGATATTCTTAATTGAGAAACTGGAGCAATCTCTTGATGGGTTAAGCATGTGACATGTCAATGTAAGGGCTATATCTCGGATGTCATGCTGATGAGTATTTTTTTTTTGTTTATGTATATGTATTGCAGAAGATTGTGTGCATATTGTTTGTGGCAGTCAATGCTTAACCATTAGAGTCGCTTTACTTTTTCTCATAAGAATAACTAGAGAAACATAGGTAAAATTGTTCCTTTGTATTTTTAAGGCAGGTTGTTTCAAACACTGGTCATGTGTCAGAGAACTGATAATGAACTTGACATTTTAATATTTGATATATATAAAAGGGAGAGACTCAGGAAGCGAGACACCGAGAGAATATATTTATATATGAGAGAGATTATATATTTAAATTGATTTTAATATTTGAATTTTTGGTTTAATATTATTTGATTATTATATAAAATATATTTTTTAATTTTTTTTATTATATAATTTTACCATCTCGATTAGCCGTTTCCTGTAAATTTTGGGGAAACCGCTAGCCGTTCCCGACACCCCTACCCAACGTTCCCAACGTTCCCACGCTCCAGAAACTCATGCAGCATAGCTATTTAGTAATTATTTCTAACTTATTTTGACCTTATCTCGTAGAAATAATTAATAAATCATTTTCACTTATTATTATTTCACACATTTTTTTAATTAACTCAATTACTCATTATATTTTGAGTTAGTTAACTAAATAAATATTATTGGCCATTTCTCTAATCTTTTCCTCTCCCAAAAATAATAAAATACTCATAATGGTTAGATCTTGACCATGTCAACCAAATATTTTATCATTTGACTAAATCTAATCTAATCTAGCATTTTATTATAAATAGATAGGTTTTTTCCTCATCATGCACACATGATCACTATCGTCATCATCATTATGATCTTGCAACATTCAAGCTCTCTGTCTTAGTTCTACCATTTTCTCACATTGCCCATAGGCAAACAGAGGAGAGACAAGCATCCACTTGTAGCATAGAGACATAAAAGAACCCTCCCACAGAGGAGGACTTTACAGACCCACGTCAGTAAATAAATCTCCACAGGAATCATCTTCATTAATAAAAATAAAAATTGTATTTTCATTGGGTTCCATTTCTGTAATGTTTAGCATTTATTTGCGAGTTGTGTGTAGGATTTCCACTCACAATGTGTGCAAATCTGAAGATAGTTGTTCTGTATTGCAAGGTTTTGGAGTTTATTTTACACATTCTTTTGTTGTTAGACTGTTTTGTCATTGGCAGTAAAAAAAGAGATTTTGGTACAATCATCCAAAATTTTCCTCCTAACATAGGGTTATTTGACAGCCAATCTACTACATCAATTTGCCAAACCCTGCTTTTAATGTTGCCCAGGTCACATATGTGTGACTATCCACTCATATTGCAAGTCGATTTTGTGTTGGCCCAACCCACATAAACACCAACCACCCCCCCCCCCACGCTTCTGTTAGACATTGGGTTCAGTGCTCCCTGTGTGTTTCGAGACAAGGACTAACCGCCTCTCGTGGATCCTAACTATAGTGATTGTAGCGAAGACCAATGCCTGCGGGTTTTGGTCTAACGGCATTTGTTGTTCCAACAAGTGGTATCAAAGCGATAGGTCTTTGTTCGAAACTCACCCAGCTTGCACTTGGGGGAGATTGTTGGATATTGGGTTTAGTGCTCCCTGTGTGTTTCGCGACATGGACTAACCACCTCTCGTGGATCCTAACTCTAGCGATTGTAGCGGATACCAATGACTGCGGGTTTTGGTCTAACGACAATCATAATTCCAACAACTTCAAGGCTTCTAAAGCTCCCAAAGGATCAAATGTGAGTGAAGATAGTGTTGGAAATACTAAGAGGGGGGAGTGAATCAGTATTTCTTTTCAATTATTATTTATATCAGTTAAAAACATTTATATTTGGAACACAAAAGTAAATAACAGGAATAGATGCTTTTATTAATATGATCTTTGCAATAAATCAAGTATAATGTATATATATATGGTTTCAATAAGTTGCTAAGCACCAACTTGGACTCTTTGTGAGGCTCCAACCTCCAAAGCACCAACTCTGTCTTGTCAAGGCACCAACCTTGAATTTAGGAGCACCAACTCAAAAGACACCAATCCTTTCAGTTCTGAGGCACCAACCTCAAGGGCTGCAACCCTTGCTGTAAACTGTCTAGATATGTTTGGTTGTAATCCTCTGCTCCCAACCCTGCTGGACCTATGACTTACTTATGTCCTCCTGTTCCTTCCACCTCTACCAGAACTTCAGCTTCCTTTTTTTCTTATAGTTCGCCAGCCCTCAAACTTTCCCTTGTTCTCTGTTTTATATGCCTGATACTCCTGACCTTTGGCTTCCTTTCTCCACTGTCTCTTCCGCTTACTCAATGCTCGCTTGATCTTTCAACTTCCTCTGCGCTCACTCTTCGGCTTCCTCTGTCTCTTCAAATCCATCAATACACACAAGACACGTTAATGTGGAAGAGAGGCCGAATTACAATAATGTTGCATATTAAAGAAAATATCAGAGAGGCCCCCTTTTATAATATTCATACAATATATATTATTAATCCCGCAATCACAATTGGAGCTTTAATATGACAAGGCCTTAAGCCTTTAAACCTAAGACCACACAACATATCGGAATATAGGGATACACATGGAATACACGGCAAACCCCACTCCGAAACACTTAGTCAGACTTCAAATATTTATACACCCGGACATACATACATACATACATACTATATATATATATATATATATATAATATATATATATATATATATATATATATATTATATATCGTTCAAGTCCACACATCAAAGACACCTCCGCAGCGCTACTCCTTCCTTTCTCCGATCTCCGATCAACCCTTCACCTCCGCGATTAGCATTTAAATCGCGACCATCGATCTAGCGCTCGATCCGACGGTTGTCGCTTATCCTGATCACTAACCAATTCGCTCAATCTCCACCGTTGATCTCCTTTTATTTGATCCGACGGTTGACATTGATTTCGGGTCCCACATATATATATATATTATATATATATATATATATATATATATATATATATATATATATATATAGATATATATATATCACAATCGCAGTTTATAGTGTGCCATCCCTTTAAAACTTGCGATGCATAACCTCCGATAAGGTGGTCGAGATATGATCATAAATTGTTTTTAATACCTCCTTCGGGTCTACATATATATATATATATATATATAATATATATATATATATATATATATAATATATACATATATATTATATATATATATAATATATATATCGCAATCGACACTTCAATGTGGCAAGGCTTTACAAGAGGCTTGCGACATGCGACGGATGCGATAATATATTAAATCATATTACAATGGTGTAGTCAGGTCCGCATACATATCGCTATCACAATTTTAACGTGACAAGGCTTAAAACACTGATATATCATTAGGGCGCGATAATAATAGGACCATCGGGTCCGCAACTGTATATTGCAATCGGAGGTTTCGGGGGTGACAGCCCTTTGAGACTAGCGACACAGCGAATGCGATATTACATTAGGCGATTTATAATGGAGCCGTGGGTCCGTGTTATTATCGAATCTATATAATATATATACACCTCCGCTCTCTGTACTCCTCCGCTCTCTATACTCCTCCGCTCTTTGCTTCTCGTGGTTTCAAATGACTCTTCCTCTATGCTTCTCTTGCTCTGTAACCTGCTTCTTTCAGGGCTTCTGATGTTCTCTATTCTAATATTCTGCATTGTCTTGATTTCTGTCGCTCCTTTGTTAACTCCTCTAATGCTTTGTTGCTCTTTGTTCTTCCGATAGCAGTTTCCCTTGGACATATCTCTCTGTGACTTTGGATGACTCTGTTTATGTACCTTCGCTGATGCGATCCTCTTTCCAGTGGCTTTTCTCCTGTTCTTCACAAGTCTTCTTTGCTTCTCCTTGGCTTCATATTGACAGTAATGACAATCTAGATCAACAATCTCCCCCTTTGTCATTGATGGCAATATTCTTCTTCTCTCCCCCTTTGACATCAATGGCAAAGGAGTGCACAAGGACTCCCCCTGTCGAACTGCTCCCCCTGTCCTGCAACCTCTTTATGAATCAACTTAAGTGATGCTAAAGAGATAACCCCCATCTTTTAACGAAGAGGTTCAAATGCTTCTCGAGGAAGAGGTTTTGTGAAAATATCAGCTATCTGCTCCTTAGTATTGATATATTCCAAGATGATGTTTTGTTTAGCTACTTGTTCACGAAGGAAATGATACTTGATTAGTATATGTTTGGTCTTTGAGTGCATCACTAGATTTTTGCTGAGGCTGATCGCACTTGTGTTATCACAATAGATGGTAATTGGTTGATTTGTACCTATGTTGACATCTTTTAGAGCTTCCTTCATCCATAGTATTTGAGTACAACAATCCGCGGCAGCTATATACTCAGCTTCAGCTATAGATAGTGATATGGATGTCTATTTTTTGCTAAGCCAAGATACTAAACAGTCTCCTAGGAAGAATGGATTTCCACTAGTACTTTTCCGATCATCGACACTTCCGGCCCAATCAGCATCGGTGTATGCAGTCAAAGAGTGAGTTGAGCTCTTAGGGTACCAAAGACCAAAATCAGGAGTTCCTTTCGAGTATCTAAGAATTCTTTTTACAACCAACAAATGGGATTGTTTAGGTGCTGATTGAAATCTTCCCACCATTCCTATTGCTTGCATAATGTTGGGTCTTGTAACAGTTAAGTACAGAAGGGTTCCAATTATTGACCTGTAATGAGTTGCATTTACCAAAGGGGAGTCATCATTTTTGCTCAAATTGCAATTTGTGGTCATAGGTGTGCTCATGGGTGCACAGTGTTCCATTCCATATCTTTTAAGCATGTCTTTAAGATATTTGGCTTGAGATATAAACAACCCTGCCGTGGTTTGAGATACTTGTAGTCCAAGGAAGTGAGATAACTCTCCTATCATCGACATCTCAAACTCTTTTGACATGTTTTGAGAAAATTCATGGCTCATCTCATCATTATTACTACCAAAAATCAGATCATCAACATAAACAAGTGTGACTAGTAGCTTATCCTCATTTGTCTTTATGTAGAGATTACTTCCTGCCACCCCCTTCTTGAAGCCTTATTGTTGTAGATAGTGATCCAATCTTGCGTACCAAGCTCTAGGAGCTTATTTCAACCCATATAATGCCTTTTTCAACTTACAAACAAAGTCTTTTCCTTTTGTTAGATTAAACCCTTCTGGTTGCTCCATGTAGACTTCTTCCTTGAGTTCCCCATTCAGAAATGCTGATTTTACGTCCATTTGATAGATTTTGAATCCTTTTGAGCAAGCAAATGCCAAGAACATCCTAATAGCTTCCATACGAGCTACTGGTGCAAATGTTTCTTCAAAGTCAATTCCTTCAACTTGTGAATAGCCTTTACAAACAAGCCTTGCCTTGTTTCTGATGATTTGTCCATCTTCATTCATTTTGTTTTTTAATACCCACTTGGTTCCTATTATGTTTTTGTCCTTTGGACGAGGTACCAGCTCCGATGTCTCATTCTTCTCAATTTGAGACATTTCGTCTTCCATGGCTTTTACCCAATGAGGATCCTTGCTTGAGTAAATGTTTCTAGTTCTATCATGAATAGAAGAGCAACATCATTTTTCCTTGGTATACTTGTCATTCTTCTTCGTGTCAGCATCCCTTCATCTACATTGCCAATAATCTGCTCTTCTGGGTGATATTTTTGGAGAAACTTCATCTTTGAAGGAGTTTGAGATGGTTCTTTTTCCTTGGGTTTTCTTGATCTATTTCTTCTTTTTCAGGTTCTTCTTCTTCAATGAGAGGATCAACTTCATGTTCTTCAATTTCTTTTTCTGGAAGGTCTTCATCAATCATTACATCAAGCTTTCCACTATTTTCCGTAGTCGATTGTTGTAGCACTTGTAGGCTTTGCTCCGTGTAGAATATCCAAGAAGGATCCCTTCGTCAACCCGTGAATCAAATTTTCCTGGTGAGCCATCATTGATTTTTATGAAGCACTTGCGTCCAAAAATCTTGAAGCATTTTACTGAAGCAATTCTTCCTTTCCATAATTCATAAGGAGTCTTTACATTATTTGGTCTTAATTGAGTTCGATTCAAGGTATAGACAGTTGTCCCGACTGCTTCTCTCCAGAATTTTAGCTGCACGTGAGTTGCTATTAACATTGCTCTTGCCATTTCTTCAACTATTCAGTTTCTTCTTTCAACTACCCCATTTTGCTTGGGTGTTCTGGCAGCAGAGAGTTCTCTTTTAATTCCATGTGTTTTACAGAATTCATTAAATTCTTTTGATGTGAATTATCCCCCTCTATCTATTCTAATGCAGTTAATCTTCAAGTCCTTTTCATTTTCTGCAAGAGCTTTAAGATTCTTAAAACACTCAAATCCTTCGGATTTATATTTTATAAAATATATCCACATCATTCTAATATAGTCATCAACAAATAAAGCAAAGTACATTTCTCTTTGGAGTGTCGGAGTTCTAGTTGGTCCACATAAATCAGCATGGATGATCTCCAAAGGCTTTGATGTAGAAAACTCCTTGGTCTTGTGGCTGGTTCTGGTTTGCTTTCCATGTTGACATGGACCACATATTCCTTGATTGGTTTGAATAACTTTGGAATGTCTCGTATTGCTTTAATCTTGTCGATATTGATCAAGTTATCGAAGCTTGTATGTCCAAGTCGCTTGTGCCACAACCAACATTCATCTGTTTGACTTAAGTAGCATTCATCTTCTTGAATCTGGTTCAGAATGTAGATGTTGTCTGGTGTTTTAACCCTTTCGCCACAAGTTCCCCTGAGGAAGAGTTCCTTATTTCACAGCCTTTGGTGCTAAAGACAACAGTATGTCCTTGATCACAAATTTGGCTAACACTCAGGAGGTTGTGTTTGAGCCCGTTTACTAGCAAAGCATTTTGAGCTTTTCCGTTTCCATTAATAAGAGTAACAGTTCCTTTTCCAGCAATTTTGGCAGATCCACTTCCAAAGGATACATTTCCTTCCTTTTTGTTCAATGAGACAAGCTTCCTTTTGTCCCCTGTCATGTGTCTAGAACACCCACTATCCACAAATCAATGATTTTCATTATTTTGAGCACATAGAGCTAGGCCACATTTATCCGTGTTGGAATTCTCACTTCTTGCTTTTCCTCTTTTGAGTGGGCAATTTTGTTCATTGTGTCCATTATTACTACATAATGAGCAAATCAAATCAAATTTGGCCAAGGGATCAAAAGAATTGTAGATCTTGATTTGTCCTTGCCCTTTGGGGCCATATGGTTTGTTTATTTGATCCTTCAGTTTTGGTGTGTCATTCTTACGAGCCATGCAATGTCTAGCTTGATGACCAAAATTTTTGCAATGGAAACAATGCCCAAAAAAGATAGTTTTGTGCCTGTTGTAATAGCCATGATTTGAATTAACATTCTTCCTTGGAGTTACTTCCGCTTCATTCTTTGGATTTGAGATAGGCCTTTGATGAAGCACTGTTTTGTATCTGTTGTAACATCCATGATTCGAATCAACATTCTTCCTTGGAGTTACTCTCTCTTCATTCTTTGGATCTGGGATGAGCCTTTGATGAAATAATCTTTCTTCTTTTGGGTTGCTGGAAAGTACATCAGCATAGCTTTTCGTATTATTCTTAGTACTTGATGATTCTCCTTTAAAACCTATTCCAGATTTGTCATGTTGAGGTTTTTGATTATTTAGAAAAGTGTCAAGTATTTGAGACCTTTTCCAACCCTTTTTAACTTGCTCCAATTCCTTCCTCAGAGATACTATTTCGGCTTCATGTTCTTCGCAAGCTTCTTCTCTTTCTTTTAGCTTATTTTCAAGAGATCTTACCTTCTTTTTATTTCCTCGTTTTCTACCTTGAGAGAAATGATTTTATTTCGTAATTTCTCATTTTCTTCAATGGCACTTACTAACAATTCATCTACATTTCCATGTAGGCCTTAATCATCATCATTTGTGAATGCCATGAATAATACTTCTTGGCTTCAAGCATGGTCATTTTTTTCATTTGACTCTTCATTACCTCCTTTGCGATGAGGGAACTGGTTAGTTGATTTCTTTTTTATGACTACAAATTCATCTTCATCAGACTCATCTTGCTTAGAGAGGAAATTCTTCTTATTGAACCCTTTCTTTTTGTATACCATCCTTTTAGAATTTTCTTCATCATCACTATCATGCTTATGACGACATTTTGCAACATAATGACCTATTTTTCCACATTTGAAACAACTAAGAGGGTATTTAGCTTTTAGCTTAGATCCTTTCTTCAGCCTTCGTAGAAATTGCGCCAATTCGGATTCAATATCGGAGTCATCACTACTGACATTCCTTTCTTTCCCCTTTTTTGATTTTGAGGCCTTGAATGTTGCATCTTTGGAACTTGTGCAACCTTTTCTCATCTCATAGGCAATGAGGATTCCATGGAGTTCATCCATCTTGAGAGTATCTAGATCCTTCACTTCTTCTATGGCACTTACTTTGGAGTCAAATCTGTCTGGAGAGATCTTAAGACCTTTTGAACAATGGTGCTTTCTTCAATGTTTTCGTCCAATCCTTTAACAGAGTTGACCACTTCAGCTACTCGGAGAAAGTATGATGCAATATCTTCTTCATCATCCATTTTCAGACTTTAAAATTGCCTTCTATATGTTTAAAGCCTTGCCTTCTTGACTTTGGAGTCCCCGTCGCGAATCAGTGTTTCTTTTCAATTATTATTTATATCAGTTAAAAACATTTATATTTGGAACACAAAAGTAGATAACATGAATAGATACTTTTATTAATGTGATCTTTGCAATAAATCAAGTACAATATATATATATATGGTTTCAATCAGTTGCCAAGCACCAACTTGGACTCTTTGTGAGGCTCCAACCTCCAGAGCACCAACTCTGTCTTCTCAAGGCACCAACCTTGAATTTAGGAGCACCAACTCCCAGGACACCAATCCTTTCAGTTCTGAGGCACCAACCTCAAGGGCTCCAACCCTCTGCTATAAACTGTCTGGATCTGTTTGGTTGTAATCCTCTGTTCCCAACCCTGTTGGACCTATGACTTACTTCTGTCCTCGTGTTCCTTCCACTTCTGCCAGAACTTCGGCTTCCTTTTTTCTTATAGTTCGCCAGCCCTCAAACTTTCCCTTGTTCTCTGTTTTATATGCCTGATACTCCTGACCTTTGGCTTCCTTTCTCCGCTGGCTCTTCGGCTTCCTCAACGCTCGCTTGATCTTTCAGCTTCCTCTGCGCTCACTCTTCGATTTCCTCTGTCTCTTCAAATCCATCAATACACACAGGACATGTTAATGTGGAAGAGAGGCCGAATTACAATAATGTTGCATATTAAAGAAAATATCAGAGAGGCCCCCTTTCATAATATTCATACAATATATATTAATAATCCCGCAATTGCAATCGGAGCTTTAATATGACAAGGCCTTAAGCCTTTAAACCCAGGACCACACACAATATCGGAATACAGGGATACACATGGAATACACAGAAAACCCCGCTCCGAAACACTTAGTCGAACTTCAAATATTTGTACACTCGGACATATATATATCGTCGGGTCCGCACATCAAAGACACCTCCGCAGCACTACTCCTTCCTTTCTCCGATCTCCGATCAACCCTTTACCTCCGCAATTAGCATTTAAATCGCGATCGTCGATCTGGCGCTCGATCCGACGATTGTCACTTATCCTGATCACCAACCAATCCGCTCGATCTCCACCATTGATCGCAGTTTATAGTGTGCCATCCCTTTATAACTTGCGATGCATAACCTCCGATACGGCGGACGCGATATGATTATAAATTGTTTTTAATACCTTCGTCGGGTCCATATATATATATCGCAATCAGCGTTGTCAATGTGGCAAGGCATTACAAGAGGCTTGCGATATGCGACGGATGCGATAATATATTAAATCATATTGCAATGGTGTAGTCGAGTCCGCATACATATCGCTATAACAGTTTTAACATGACAAGGCTTAAAACACTGATATATCACTAGAGTGCGAGATAATAAGACCATTAGGTCCGCAACTGTATATCGCAATCGAAGGTTTCGGGGGTGACAGCCCTTTGAGACTAGCGACACAGCGGATGCGATATTACATTAGGGCAGTTTATAATGGAGCCACGGGTCCATGTTATTATCGCATCTATATAATATATATACTCCTCTGCTCTTTGTACTCCTCCGCTCATTGCTTCTCGTGGTTTCAAATGACTCTTCCTCTATGCTTCTCTTGCTCTGTAACCTGCTTCTTTGAGGGCTTCCAATGTTCTCTATTCTGATATTCTGCACTGTCTTGATTTCTGCCACTCCTTTGTTATCTCCTCTGTTAACTCCTCTGATGCTCTGTTGCTCTTTGTTATTCTGATAGTGGTTTCCCTTGGACATATCTCTCTGTGACTTTTGATGACTCTGTTTATGTACCTTCGCTGATGCGATCCTCTTTCCAATGGCTTTGCTCCTATTTTTCACAAGTCCGCTCTGCTTCTCCTTGGCTTCATATTGACATTAATGACAATATAGATCAACAGATAGTTGGACTTAGATGGTAAGGAAGAACAAAAATGTTAGGGAAACTAAAAATCAAACCTCAAAAGCCCCAATTGGACCCAATAGGCCACCAACAACAATAGCCAATAAGACTTATTATCGCTCAACCCAACATAGATGTCGTAACAGTAGGGCTTTCCCTCCATTGCCACTTATAAATACTCCCAACAAGGAAGTTATAATTGATAGCGATGGCCAAACCAAACAAACAAAACATATTACCCATGGGAATCATTGTTTCAATCATCAACTTCTACAAATAACCCTTTTGGCACTCCCTCGGACCTCAAAGATAATGAGGCAAAGATGCACAAAGGTATTTTATTCAAAGTGAGCTCATGGAATCTCCAAGGCTAAAGTGACCCCAAAAGCAAACATAATGTCTACCCATTACTGACTGTAATTGGTGGGACAAATTTTTCTTTGCTTGTAAGAAGTCAAAATTACTAGCTCCAAACAAATCTAGCAATTATTTGTCCTAGAGCATGTTACCCCTTGCATATGCATGGTTCAATTTGCATTTTCATGGGCCTCTCTTTTCTTACCAACACAACAAATCCACAAAGTTCAACGTTAGTCACATGTTACAAAAACAGACATGGGAATGGAGACTTTTCTAAAGACATTTTAGTGAGAGGCAGGGATAGTATCCGATGGGGAGTTTTTCCTGGGTCGGAGAGTACAAGGCAGATAAGGCAAAACGACGTCCAGAGAGGCTGATGTTGGGCCATGCAGAGCTGACGAAGTGGCAGCACAGAGCCTGAAGGGAGATCGAATTCCTGCTGAGGAAATCAAGTTTCAGAAGCCGGGAGTCGGGGTGTAAGACCAGAAGGCTGAGAGTTGAAGTTTCTAGCCAGCAAAGGGTCAAAAGGAAGAGCAGCACAGTCCCCAACAGAGGTGACATAGAGACTGCATGGGGTTGACGCAGTTCTACACAGAGGCTAACGCAGAAGGGGCGCAGAGGCTCACTTCCAACATATCAAAAACAGATCTTCCAGTGACAGGGTGAGATCATCTCACTATTTCGTTTTGTCCAGTGTCTCTTTGTATCGGATAGCCAATTGGGCATCCAACGAATTGTACTCAAAATTACTACTGCATAATAATAAAACCCTCAGCTGCTACATTGGGTTTCTCCGAGGACATTTGTCCAAAAATAATTGTGGATGTGTGTGACGTTTATTTCTCTCATGTGTTGTATTTAGTTTCTGCAGTTTTATTTGGTGTAGGTTGCAGTGTATGTATTTCAGTGTTTGCCGTAGAAAATTGCAAGTAACTTGTTCAATTAATTTAACAAGTAGGTGAAATATAATAAATTTGCTGCAGTAGGAATCGAGTAACCGATTTTTCACATGGTATCAGAGCACAGATCATGAGTAGAAGAGCTCAAAAGCAGAAAGGAAGAGGAGTTCGAAATCACTGCAGAGGCAGCAACTCAAAACTCCAACGAGCAGTGCAGTCCTTGGGCCAGAAGGTCGAAGTTTTGAGGAGAAATCGATTTCTCTAAGAGAGTTGACAGAGAAATTCGATCTCCAGATCGAAGCTTTCCAGAGGCAGAAGGAAGCAGCATAAATTTCATTGCAAAGCAAATCTTTAGCTGGGACGCAGACATTTTGCAGTAGTTGCTAGCAAAATAGCGTCAGTGGGAGAGAGAGACACTTAAGGGAATTTCTTCCTCAGAGAATTCCTACCCAGGGAATTCGAATTCTCATTTGTTGAGTAGCAGCAAGGGGCAACAAATCTACTGACTCCAGTAAGGAGTGCGTAGGCTACCCCAGCAATAGCACAGAGGAGAGAGGAGGTCATTGGACTTTTTCGATTGGCAGAGATGACAGCTAGTGGATTGCAAGATTAGGATCGGTTGGATGATGCATCCAACTATGCGATCTGGAAGGCAAGAATGTCATGCCTTCTAGATGAACATTTTCTCAAGATCTACGTCGACAGTGTGGTGGCTAAGCCCACGGATCTAGATCCACTCAAAAAGTACAAGGGAGAGATGGTGAAGGCTAAGTTAATGATCCTCGACGAAGTGAAGGACCATGCAGTATGTCACATCTCAAGGAAAGGGACTGCCAAGGAGATGTGGGATGCCTTGTCCACTCTATATCATGGATCTTCCAAGCAGTGGAAGATGTACTTGGAGCAAAAGATGAGATCCATGCAGATGTTGAAGGGGAACACATTGATCCGTTCCTTGCAAAACTTTAGGAGACCCGTGATGAGTTGGCAGTTATGGGATCAACACCTCAGCCTACTGAGATGGTGAGGCTAGCTCCAAATTCAGTCTCAGAAGAATGACAAGTGTTTGTCCAGAGCATCTTGGGCAAAGAAAGATTGTCAAATTGGGAAGGGATGTGGGCCGCTCTTCAACAGGAAGAGATGAGGAGGGACTTAGTCAAGTGCAAGCTTGATAGTAGCAGCAGCAACAGTGGAACGAAGCCCAAGGAGGAGGATGAGAATGCAGCCCTCGCATCTAAGGGGCAGCAGGAGCAGCGGAAAAAGAAGGAGGTTTCGAAGATCAAGTGCTTCCGATGTGGTGAACATGGTCACTACGCTACACAGTGTCCTCTCAAGAAGAAGGACAAGGACGAGAAGCATGATCCGAAGGCTGCATCCGCACAGATTGAGGAGGTTGCCATGATCGCCCAGAGGTGGGGTGATATAGAATTGTAGTTCGAAAGAACGACAAATGGGCAGGATCCTTGAGGAGTCCACCTCTTGGATCATATCTTGCTACAATAGCCCAGATCAAAATTAGCAGGATGGACTAGGTCAGTTGGTGCAGAGGAGTGTCAGAGTGACAATTGCAGTCACTAGGAGCGCTCAAGACTGAGCAGTGCAAAGCTAGAGTTGGCAGCAGTGTAGTTGGAACAGATCAGAGGTCAGAGGTCAGCAGCAGCACAGAGGCTTCAAAGGGCTAGCACATAGACTAGCAACAGTGAGAACTCTAGCAACAGATGCATCATGTTGAACACCTATTCAATAATTTTCGATGCTTTTCCGTTGTTGATCCAGTAGCAATAGCAGTTGGAGAAGATTGCAGTGCAAATGTAGTGTTGGCAGTGGCAGTGCCAGGAGCAGCACGGATGCAGAATTTGAGACGAAGTTGCAACACAGATGTAGTGTTGGCAATGGCAGTGTCAGCAGCAGTACAGATGCAGCGTTTGCTCAGTAGTTGGTGGGCAACGATGCTAGACATCAGCAGCGCAGCAGGAGATGTTACAGAGAAGGGTGATGCTTCAGCAGGTTGCATTACTAGAGCACATTCATCGCTAAGAAGGAATGTTGATTTTTGGTATGATCGAATGTGCTCTAAGCCTCAAAATTTGCATGGAGGCTTAGACACATGTATTCCACAATAATCATAAATCGTTTTGGGAAATTCCACCCGGAATCAATTTTATTAAAATAATTAATTATTTTTAATGGGTGCCTAAATCTAAACTTGGGAAATTAAAATAATTAAAGGGTATTAATCTAATTGTGGGTGAAACTTCTAGAAGAAGACGAGGATCAAGCCAAAATGATTTGAGCCATTGATTAGAATCTAATATGGATCATTGGTTCTCAACAAAGGATTATAAGAGGGTTGATGGGCATTTGGAAGACACGTCGAGTTGAGATTAGAAGATCGAATTTCTGAACCAACGCAATTGCCGGGAGAGAAATTCGAAGTGATATCTTGCGGTGATGGCTAGGGATATTATCTGGTGGGGAGTTTTTCCTCGACCGAAGAGTACAAGGCAGAGAGGGCAGAACGAGGTCCAGAGAAGCTGACGTTGGGCCATGCAGAGTTGATGCAGTGGCAGCACAGACCCTTAAGGGAGATAGAATTCCTACTAAAGAAATCAAGTTTCAGAAGTCAAGAGTCGAGGTGTAAGACTGGGAGGCTGAGAGTTGAAGTTTCTAGCCAGCAAAGGGTCAGAAGGAAGAGCAACGCAATCCCCAGCAGAGGTGACACAAAGACTGCGTGGAATTGACGCAGTTCTGCGCAGAGGCTAACATACAAGGGACGCAGAGGTTCACTTCCAGCATATCGGAGTCAGACCTTCCAGTGACAGGGTGAGATCATCTCACTATTTCGTTTTGTCCAGTTCCTCTCTATATCGGATAGCCAGTTGGGCATCCAACGAATTGTACTTAGAATTATTGCTGCATAATAATAAAACCCTTAGTTGTTGCACCGGTTTCGCCGCATTGGGTTTTTCTGACGACATTTGTCCAAAACTAACTATGTAGATGTATGTGATGTTTATTTCTCTCCTGTGTTGTATTTAGTTTCCACAACTTTATTTGGTGTAGGCTGCAGTGTATGTATTTCAGTATTTACCATAGAAAATTGCAAGTAACTTGTTCAATTAATTTAATAAGTAGGTGAAATATAATCAATTTATTGTAGTAGAAATCGGGTAACTGATTTTTCACATGATCATCATTCTTACTCATACATTTTAATATATATATTCTTGTATCTCAATAGAGATCTACATATTCTAAGTCTTCTGGAGTATTAACCTGAAGAACGAACTTTGTTTGCTACATTTGGTATCAGAGCAATTTGATCCTATGGTCGCTACACAGAGCCGCACTCTTCGATCCAGGCCCTTGGCCATCAACTCTTCATCAACTTTATTGTTGTTGCAGTTCAAGCGTTTCGCTAGAATCTGGAGTTTCTTCGTCTTGCCATCAGGCTTTTGGCCATATAGATAGATTGCAAAAAATTACCATTTAAAAAAAATGCATAGAAAAAAAAAGAGATTTGAAAGTTAATAAATTAACAACAAAAATAAAAATAAAAAATCATCATAATTAAAAAAACGACAAGATAAAAATTATAAAAAAAAAGTTATTTAAAAAAAAATAAAAAAAATAAAAAACAACTCACCTAGCCGACGAACCACTATCAGATGCACAATGGCCTATCTGCTTGGCCAGACAGCACACCGCTATAGATAATTGGTCATTCCTCCATGCTCCACGATGTCATGCATTCATGACCCTCTGACATCTTATACAGTCTCGACTGCAACCACAACAAGCGCAAACCAGAATTCTACATTGGCCCATTTGCAAACGTGCCATTCTCCCTATCGTTCACCACAACTTTGCGCCAAACTTCCTCGCTAACCAATTGCACACCACAGTTGTCGCCCTCGCTGCATAACCGCACACCACAAATAGTCGTCCCTCTTTCACAATTGTCAATCCCTACATATTCGTGTCTTCTGCATTTTGATATAGAAATTAGTTACCAACCACCTCTCATCCATTATGAAAGATTTGTCGCTCAGTACCACTACTCTACTGCGTATCCACCTGCACCATCTTCGTATACCCACTTCCGTAGAGGTTGAAACGCTTCACTTGGGGGTGTAACTTTTCAAAGGAAAAGATTTAAAATAAATACGTACACTAGTTAATGAGACATTAGATTCTTTGAAAAGTAAAATATATATATATTATAATATATATATATATATATATATATATATTATTTTTTCAAATACAACATTTATTTATAAAAGGTTTATTTATATATATATATATGGACCAAGTTCCGTTAAATAAATTATTATGTCACCAAGTCATATTAAAGAGGGAGTCATACTAAAATTATGTTATATTATTATAGCCTACTTAAAAGCCCAAGTAATTATCAAATTACTTAGTAAATCAAGGGTTCTTTTAGTGGTAAGGAGATATATTATAAAAAGGGAAAGAAAAAAAAAATTATACATACAAAAGAAGGTTTATAAAAGAAAAAGAAAAAAGAACTATTTCTATTAAAAAAGAAAAAAGAAAAATGACATCTAATTCAAAATTGAAGGAAGGGAGATTTTTAGGAGCCTCACATTGCGCTACTCCATTGCTATTCAAAATTGAAGGGACTCTTGCAGGAAAAGATGTTATTATTTCTATCTCTCCCACTTAAGGGATTGCTAACCAATTGGTAATTCCGGAGTTAAATATAATAGAAAAATTACATTGCTTTGGTAGAAAACAATGACATAATCGAATTACAATTAAACAATGGCGATTATACTTTTATATCGCAATTATCTATTAGATCTCTATGGAATGATCAAGGTGACATTATTCTAGGATCACCAAGGATGGAAACCCTAGGTTACTTCATCCTAAATACAAAGAAGAAGTTTTTGACATTTTCTTACAAAAAATTAAAAAAAAAAATTACGCTACAAGATCTTACAGTGAAGCCGAATTCAGTAATACCAGAAGACATACTAGATATCTCAAAAGTAATTTTTCAAGAAGATAAAAAAGTACTACAAAATATGCAAAGAGATGTTGATAAGATCACCACTAACAAAAATGAAGAAGTTTCTCGACTCAAAGACCATAGCAAAAAGTTACTAACACAAATCAAGAAGCTTAAGAAGGACAAGAAGTCATTAAAAGACAAGTTAGAGCGAGTTACTCAAGTAGTATCAAAGTCTCCAGTCGTAACAACCCAGGTTGAAGATAAGGGAACTAATACCGATCCAGACAATATCACAACTCAAGAAGAGGACAAACTAGATGAAGTAAAGATCCACTCAGAAATTACAGTTTCAACAACAAAAGATTCTAGTGAAGATCCAGAAATTAACCATGCAACTTCCATAGCTAGAGGAAATCAAATACTTCAAATACATCAAGAAAACGACACAAATAAGATAAAGGAAATTCAAATTACTAAAATTCCTTATTGACATCTGAATCACGAAAGTAGACAATTTAATCAAGTTACTTATTTAGAACATAAACAACAAAATATTCCAAAGAATATTGAAGTGCGCACAACTCGGTCCAGTGATAACAATTCATCACAGGTTTCCAGTGACCACAAGATTCCACAGAAGACTGATCTAGGCTGCTCTGATACCTTCTTAGTGCGACAGTTTTGTTTGTCACTTAGAGGATCATATTAACTTGTATCGACGAAGATGACAATTTCGAGACAGGAAGACATTCGAAACCGAAAAAGAGATCAAGCGTTTTTCATCAACAAGCTTTGACGACAAAGCTTTTTGAGGAGGAAGGCAATGTTATGAATAAGATATATAGAAAATAATGTAAATGATAATAAGCATAAATAATAATAATTAATTAGTGATTAGCACTAAAGAGGCATGTCTAATGGGACACAACCTTCAGTGAAGAGGCACTCGCTTAGGTATATAAGCAGGCCTCATTTGTAACATTGATCATCATTCTTACTCATACATTTTAATACAAGCTTTGACGACAAAGCTTTTTGAGGAGGAAGGCAATGTTATGAATAAGATATATAGAAAATAATGTAAATGATAATAAGCATAAATAATAATAATTAATTAGTAATTAGTACTAAAGAGGCATGTCTAATGGGACACAACCTTCAGCGAAGAGGCACTCGCTTAGGTATATAAGTAGGCCTCATTTGTAACATTGATCATCATTCTTACTCATACATTTTAATACAAGCTTTGACAACAAAGCTTTTTGAGGAGGAAGGCAATGTTATGAATAAGATATATAGAAAATAATGTAAATGATAATAAGCATAAATAATAGTAATAATTAATTAGTAATTAGTACTAAAGAGGCATGTCTAACGGGACACAACCTTCAGTGAAGAGGCACTCGCTTAGGTATATAAACAAGCCTCATTTGTAACATTGATCATCATTCTTACTCATACATTTTAATATATATATTCTTGTATCTCAATGGAGATCTACATATTCCAAGTCTCCTGGAGTATTTAACCTGAAAAACGAACTTTGTTCGCTACAAATTCCAAGTGTTGGGAAGTGGATTTGTTCATGCCCTACTAATGTTATGCAATTAATGGTAATGTTAAATTCTTAAGGGACATTCTCCATTATCTTTCATTTTCATCATTTTAGGTTTCAACCTCATCAGATATCATAGGGAGAATGTACAATTTTAGATCCCACTCAAAATCCAACAAACTTAAGAGTTTTTAGGATTTCAGGATTGGGGGGATTGCAACATTTCCATTGGAGTTTGTCATATATGAGATTACTTGATCTTGAATTGTCTTGTTGTTGTAGACTGTTTGTTGGAGGCTTGACCCTTTAATTCTTACAAAACCCTTCAACTTGTTTTGATGCCCTTTTTGGAGACTGATCCTTGCATGTCTCTTTTGTTGCCCTTCCGTTGACTTCAACACCTTAACTCTGATACCACGTCGAAGAATCTAGGGCAGTTAGCATTAATAAGATTCTTCCAGTCATTATAACTATTTGTGATGTATTTAACTTTACTTCTTAGCACAATCTTCACGTGTTATTATTATTAGAGTGTGTTTTCTTAATTCATCAAATAGCTACCAAAAAAAGAGACAAGAACACATGATGTTGGCTTTCTACAAGGGCCAAAACCTCTCCCTCTAAGAGAGGAAAACCCGCACAAAATTCTTCTTATAGAGATTCCCATTGACGAATACCAAGACCATGACCCTTGACCTACTAGGCCACACCAAGACCGAGAAATCCTCTTCTTGATGTTGAGATCATCATCATCATTGTTGCTTCACCGAGATCTTTATCATAGTACCACGGAGATCCTTACAGTTGCATCTTGCTTTATCACCATGTCAACGAAGTCTTGTTACTATTGTACTATAAAGGTAATCACTAAGATTATTGTTGTTGCAACACTGTTGTGCCTTCCTTCGAGCTTCTTGTACCACTGTTTCTTATCTGCAATCTCAGAGAGGAGTCTAAAGATATACAGTTAAGACCAAGACTTCAGAAGTATGTCGAGGTTATGTCCTCAACAGAAGTTGTAGAGGCTTGTCGAAGTTCTATGTTTCCTGTGATGACCCCAACAGGGTATTATAGTTGTTTCCTCTCCATAATAAGTTGACATGTCCATTGAACTGATGTGTCACCTTTTATGAGACGACTGACATATATATATATATATATATATATATTGAGGCCAACATGACTGTTCTCTTCATCATTTTGCTAGTTGATGTCTTCAGGAGGATTGTGCTTGTCTTGGAGGGCCTTTTAGACTAGTATACATTCACACATAGGCTCAAGAAGAGATCCTTCTACATGACTTTGACTCTTTGACTTTCCTAGACCAACGAAATGAGCAAGAAACTCATTCTTATAATTTATAAAAATAGTATTTCTTTTTCTTGACAAGTACAAAGATCAAAATTACATTTGTTAATACCGAACCTAGTTACACTTTCTTCAACACGCTAGATTACTAAGTCCTTCTGGCTCTTCTTATTGTTCCATGGGATGTTCTACAAGATTGGATGGACCTGAAGCTTCTTCCTTGGGAGCTCCACGTTCTTCCTCAATATCAGAGTCCATGGAAACTTCTTTGCACTTCCAATACGCAACATTCTCATCAAAGGTCAGGTCCCTACTACCTTCAACCAACCTTTGCCCTGGAACATAGATTTTGTAAGCCTTTGATGACTCACTATATCCAACGAATATTCTTTTCTTTCCTAAAGGCTCTAGCTTCCTTCTCTTATCTTTATGTACATGGATATATGATGGACACCAAATATTCTTAAATGTCTAACCTGTGGTTTATGTTCGGTGAATTCTTCTTTAGGAATCTTGTTTTCCAGAATTCGATGAGGACTTCTATTTTGAATGTAGATAGCTATCATAGATGCTTCACTCCACATAAACATAGCCAAGTCTTGATTGTTAGAAAATCAAAAAGGCAGAAAGATTTTCTTATACAAATAATTACTTGTGATTATTTTATCTTTCTGTTTTCCTTTTATCTTTAGTTCATCAAGCAATTACTAAAACAATAACACAAGGACAATCAATGTAGGCGAACAGCCAGGGCAAAACCCCTATCTAGGGGAAAATCCAGTCAATAATTCTTCCTTCAATAGTTTCTCAAGATAACCAAGACTCTTTGACCTAGACAGAGACTTACTCCACACCAAGTTAGCCCTCAATCCTTCTTGCAAATGATAACCCTTCAAAAGCAACGTCAACCTAGCAGCATCAACATTCAGTAGCAACTTTGACTAGACTAGAAAAAACTTTGATCTCCCTTGATACACCTCAAAAGCGAGAGAGAGTTGGCCCAAAATTTCGATCTTGTTGTCTTCTATCTTCCTCCAAAAACTCGCACTCCTTTCCAGCTCTTTTTCTAGCCCTTTTCCAATTTCGCACTTCCCAGCTTCCAGCTTCGGATATCAAACTACGTGTGAGAGAGTGAAAATGCTCTAAATGCATTCGAACTACCTTGTATATATAGCCTTCTAGTGAGCTTGAATTTCCCTTCTTGAGGCCGACTTTATCTTCTTGAGGCCGACTTGGTGTGGAGGAGACTAAATTCATTTTTTACTCAAAAATAATTCTTTTTACATGATTCAAAAGCCCAAGAAGGGTCTCTTTTAATGGAAAATGACTTTAATGACTCCAAATAAATCCTAGAAGTCCACAATGGGGACTTCGACCTAAAACAAGATGACCCAATCATGAAACCCATGCTTTAATAAGTAATAATAATAAAATATTTTTCTTCATTCTTTTGATAAATACATTTCATTATGACTCAAATACATTTATGAAGACCAAACCTAGTTACATATTTCAACACTCCCTCTTAACTACGGAGGTATTCAAAAGTACAAGTACAAGGAAAATCTCAAAAAACATGAACCATGGAGAATTCAGAGACTGCAATGCCATGGACTAGATTCCTGACTAGGACAATCTATCCAAGGTCTTCTAATAGTTTAGGCACCGGAATGCCATGGACTAGATTCCTTACCAAGGCAATCTATCAAGGTGGGACTAAGATGAGCTAAAGCTTTCAGCCTCTCTAGGTACCATCAGACTTACTTACTAACCATCAACCCAGGGATCTAGGTGCGTATCCGAGGTTAGAGCTCCATGACCAATGCCACGCTCCCTACTTCAGGAACTAGACATCAACACAAAGTGTCGGCTAGATGTCCTCCCAAGCAATGTGTCTCACACACAAAGCCTCAACTTTCTCAATTATAACAATTGGTAATAAATTATCCCCGATCAAACAGATCGGTAACAACAAATCTCTCCCAAACAAACTGATTGATAACTCTAAGCATGCTATCAAACCTCTAAGAGATTTACCTATAAAAACACAACCCCAATTAGTAACCAACTTCCAAATGTACATAAACACAAACCTTCGAGGTCTTTCGAACATGTTGATGTTGCTTCTCAACTTTTCACAATAGGACTTAAAGTTTTCCAAATGAATCTTGACAGAAGATTCTTCAACCATACAACTTCCTTTCCTACTTTTCATGCAGCAACATATTCTACAAATAGATTTGGCTCTTCTTATCTCAGTAGACCTTCAAAATGCATTCTCCAATTTCTTTCAAGGCGTTCAACATGACTATTATATGTCCTCCCTCTCAACTTAGGGAGATACCTTTCATCCAAGCTCCCTCTCAACTTAGGGAGGTTCCTTTCATCCAAGCTCTCTTTCAATTTAGGGAGATTTCTTTCATCCAAGCTCCCTCTTAACTTAGGAAGTTCCACTTCTTTTCTATGACATTAGAGAATCCTTCATGGCTTCCATGCTTCTTATCAGAGTTATCATGACCATCACCATTCACATCATGCTTATCCTTTTACTTTATATATCTCCACAACTTAGATAGCAAGTACAACCAAATCTATAGAAGCATGAAGTTAAGCATATCAAAATCATATAATAATGGAAGCATTCACTTTATACATCAAATACCCAAACTTAGTTACAAACAAGAGACACATACTCTTCACCTTTTGCTAGGGTCTTTGTCAAGAAAACATAGCAACCTTCATTACATCTAGGGTTTCAATGTTTCTTCCAGAGATATGACATACCATACTACAACATACTGCAAACCCTAGAAGCAATTTAAACAAGTATAGATCTATAATGCATCTAACAACTCTAGAATTCATATGTTAGACTTTCTACTAGGATCTTGTGCAAAACCCTAGATTTCATACATGAGCTTTAACAATCAAAACCAATCATAGCTCAATTCAACATGACTAGCTTCCATTAGGGTTTGTTGTAAACCCTAGATTTTACTAATTCTCAACAACCACAATACAATATCAAATTTTATCAACTTTTCATAAATCCATGTTTCTTCCATAGGTATGACATACCATACTACAACATATTGCAAACCCTAGAAGCAATTTAAACAAGTATAGATCTATAATGCACCTAACAACTTTAGAATTCATATGTTAGACTTCCTACTAGGATCTTGTGCAAAACCCTAGATTTCATACATGAGCTTTAACAATCAAAACCAATCATAGCTCAATTCAGCATGACTAGCTTCCATTAGGGTTTGTTGTAAACCCTAGATTTTACTAATTCTCAACAACCACAATACAATATCAGATTTTATCAACTTTTCATAAATCCCATATTATTACATTGTCATCATATATCAAAGATTTTAACTTCTACTAAGGTTTAGTTACAAAACCCTAGGATTCACAAAAACTATCATCCTAGAGAATCAAACTTCAACTAGGGCTTAGTTCCAAACCCTAGGACTCATGACCATCAATAATTAGGTCAACTCATACATCTAGGATTTCATCATCATGCACAAGCATATCATAGCATGTGTTAGTCAAACCCATTGACACAAACATCAATATCTTAAAGTTAGACATATCACAACCTTCTTCAGACTAGGGTTTGATTGGACAAACACACACATGCCAAGGATTTCATTACTAGGACATTATAAGGGTCTTGCTTATACACCCTACCAAACCCTAATGATCTAGGGTTTCAATACAAAACACATCGCAAACCCTAAATTACCAATATTTCAAAGGTTCAGGATTTCAAACATTACCATTCAACCCTAACAAGTTAGGGTTTCCATAACCATACCAAAACCCCATACATGACATCATCAAAGCATCAGACATTTTCTTTTGACTTCAACAATAACCCTAAGCAGGCTAGGGTTTCACACATTATTATCGACACACCCTTAAGTTAGGGTTTTCACAAAAACCTTTTTAGGGTTCCACAATAGTAATCAAAGATATGGGGAGGGTAGATTTATTTAATGATGAATCACCCAATCAAGAATCTTTAAGATTCAAAAAAGCTAGACACAATGATGTTAGCAATAGTTTATCAAGAATGAATATAAAGAGAGCAAAATCTTCTAGTTCAAAACATACCTCTTGTTTCTTAACAAACCTGGTAATTCTAATGCTTTGTCTTGTGAGTCCTTCCTTGAGTCTTCAACAAGTTTTTCCCAAACAAGGAAAATATGAGTAGAATGTGATCATTATTTAATGAAAACAAAACTGGATAAGTAAGGAAAATTAAAAATGAAAAAGGTAATAAGATACTTAACTTTTAAGGTTGGGAGGGCCCCTCCAAGCTTGAAGGATACCTATAACCTTAAGAACAAAATAAAAATGTTTTTCCAAAATATCTTAAACCTACAAATACTAAAAATCAAAAATAAAATAACTAAAGCTTAGATCAAAGGACTCAGTAGTGAAGTCCCTTATATCCAGTTCTTCGGGCTTATTCTTCTTTGGAGATCCTTCTTCAGCAACATTGGCTTGGTCTCTAGTTCTTTTATTGTTCTTTGGATTGTCAGGACAGTCACTTCTATAGTGACCCATTTTGTGGCATTGGTAGCATTCTATCTTGGACATATCGACCTTCCTTCTTGGCCCTCTTGACTTCTTGGAGTTTCCTTTTCTGTGAGAAGCGGAGTATGCATTTGAAACCTTTTCTTCTTCATTGTTGGATACTAATGAGATTCTCATTTCTTCTTGGGTGCAAGCATTCCATAATTGCTCGAAGGGAGGAGCTTCTTTCCAACTGTTGAGACCTAAAGCAAAATAACTCCAAGTAGGTGGTAACCCCAATAATGTAGTGATTATTAGCTCCTTTTCCAGTACAATTTCATCTATGGCTTGAAGTTCATCTCTAATTCTAGATATCCTCACAAAGAAGGAAGCCACAATATCATCCTTTGACACTTTTGTACTCCTTAACTCATTCTTCAAACTTGTTATTTGACCAATGTTCTTGATAGTGAATAATTTTGACAGCTTCATACATTTCTTGAGCATGGTCTATATTGGAAATGTATGGGACAAGATTGTCCTTTATTATTTCTAACATCAGTGTCGTAGCCCATATCTCTGACTCTCTATACTTCACCTTGTCCGCATCACTGGATTCTTCGGTAGGTCTCTTCACCTTTTGTTTGACCAAATCCAAGACCTTGTTTATTTCAAGAATGAGGTCAATTCGCTTCTTCCATGCCCTGTAATTTGATGCTCCTTCCAATTTGTTCTCACTCATTATTGTGTTAGACATTGTACTTGAAGATAGTGAGCTTCTTCCCTTATAAGAGTTCCTGATATGATCCCTTTATCAATCCTTTAAAATCCTAGTAGATTCTCAAAACTACCTTTTTCCTTATTCACCTTAGCTCTAAAACCATGTTAAAGAATCAGAAAGGCAGAAAGATTATCTTATATAGATAATTAGTTGTGATTCTTTTATCTTTAGTTCATCAAGTAATTACCAAAACAATAACACACGGACAACAAATGGAGGCGGACATCTAGGGCAAAACCCCTTCAATAGTTTCTCGAGATAATCAAAGACTCTTTGACATAGACAAATACTTCCTCCACACCAAGTCAGCCCTCAATCCTTCTTGTAGATGATAACCCTTCAAAAGCAACTTCGACCTAGCAGCATCAACATGTAGTAGCAGCACTAGCAACAGCTTCAACTAGACTAGAAAAACTTCGATCTCCCTTGATACACATCAGGAGTGAGAGAGAGTTGGCCCAAAATTTCGATCTAGGTGTCTTATATCTTCCTCCAAAAACTCGCACTCCTTTACAGCTCTTTTTCCAGCCCTTTTCCAATTTCGCACTTCCCAACTTCCAGCCTCAAATATCGTACTATGTGTGAGAGAGTGAAAATGCTCCAAATGAATTCGAACTGCCTTGTATATGTATCCTTCCAGTGAGGTCGAATTTCCCTTCTTGAAAGCCGACTTGATCTTCTTGAGGCTGACTTGGTGTGGAGGAGACTAAATTCATTTTTTTGCTCAAAATTAATTATTTTTACATGATTCAAAAACCCAAGAAGGTTCTCTTTTAATGGACAATGACTTCAATGACTCGAAATAAATCCTAGAAGTCCTCAATGGGGACTTTGACCTAAAACAAGATGACCCAAGAATGAAACCCATGCTTTAATAAGTCATAATAAAAATAACAAAAATATTTTTCTTCATTTTTTGATAAGTACATTTCATTATGACTCAAATACATTTATCAAGACCGAACCTAGTTATATATTTCAACATTAATCATGCATCATTGCTTTAACAAATTATTTGGCGATTCTATTCTTTCCTATAGCAACTCCATTTTGTTGTGGATTGTAAGGGACTATCGACTGACTCTTAATCCCAGCTTCTTTGCAAAAGGAAACAAGCTCCTTGGAGGTGTATTCTCCTCCATTATCTGATCTCAGAATCTTGATTTTCTTACCCTTCAAGTTCTCCACTTCAACCTTTAATTCTTGAAACTTGTCAAAGACTTCGTCCTTTATCTTCATGAAGTAAATCCATCATCAATAAATGTTACATAGTGCAAAGAGCCTCCAAAAGATTTCACTGGCATTGGACCACATACATCAGAATGGACTAGATCCAAAATTTCCTTGGATCTACTTTCACTGCTTGGAAAAGGCTTCTTCACATTCTTTCCAAGCGCACAGCCCTTACATACTTTTTCATGCTCAATCTGCAATTCTAGAACACTTGAAACCATTTGTTTTGAAGCAAGCAAAGCTATATAGTGAATGTGAGCATATCTTCTATGCCAAAGCTCACGTGGATTAATGTTATTATGTACAAATGCTTGAGCAGGTTGTTTCAAGAATCTATAGCAGAATCTATATTTGAGCCTGTGGGCCATGCAAGAACTTTGCCATCAACAACTGCTACTCTATCTTCCTTATCTTCTAAGCAAGAAATGGAAAGCAAATTATTTTTCAAACCTAGTGCATATAGTATGTTGCTTAGATTAACGTTTTCACCTAATTCCAAAATAAAAGTTTTCTCGATGCCTTTGACTGCATAATTGTTGTTGTCTCCAAGCTCTACCTTTTGAGATATTCTTTCCACCAAGCTTGTGAGGTTGTCACGATCTCTTGGCATGTGCCTTGAGGCACCACTATCTACTAGCCACAAATCATCGTTATCTGTAATAGAACCTGTAAGAGCAGAAAAGTAAAAGAAATTTTGTCACCAAAATCTTCATTCTTGGGTCTCTTTGGAAGTTCTTCAAAGTCTATTTCGGTGGCATTGCTACTTTCCCTTTCTCTTTCTATCATTCGACCTTTTAGGACAATCGTGTCTACAATGACCAAATTTATGACAATGATAGCATTGAACTTTTGACATATCTCTCTTTCCTTTACTAGCAAATCTTCTTTCTTCAAGTCTCCTTCATTTCTTCTTCCTCCATTTCTTCTTTGGAAACCAAACTTCTTTCTTCCTCCTCCCTTCTTGAAACGTGTTGCATGTGCTTGAGAGCACCTTCTTCAAATCTCTGAATCTTCCCTTTAGACATGAGCCTTGATTCTTCTTTAGTACATGCAGTCCATAGTTCATCAAACTTTGGAGCTTCTTTTCTGGAACATATCCATGATGCAAATGAATCCCATGATTCAGGTAAACTATTAAGTGCTATAGTCACTAGTTCCTTTTAAGTAATGATTTCATCAATTGCTTGAAGTCGATCTCTCAGATGAGAAATCCTCATGAAATACAAGGCTATAGTGTCATTTCGTGTCATTTTAACATCATGAAGCTCATTCTTCAAACTCATAGCTTGACCAATATTGTTGATAGTGTATAAACCAATTAGGGCACCATACATCTTCTTTGAAGAGTCGAGATTTGCTACATTTGGGATCAAATGATATCTCATGGAGTCTACAATGATAGTTCTAGCAATTATGTCATCCTTCTCATATTTTAGTTTTCCTTCATCATCCTTAGGTTCGGTGACATTGCCTAATACCTAAAAGTTCATTCTTTGCAATAAGAAGATCAATCCTTGCTTTCCAAGCCCTAAAGTTTGTAGCGCTTTCCAATTTGTTTTATGCCTACATATAGGAACCCATAGTTATAGACAAGCAAATAGATCTTAGATGAGGTCTTCTTTAATGCTCTTCCATTTACCAAGGCTTTCCAAGAGTGATCTCAATATCCTTTTCCTCACCAAAGCTTTGATACCATGTTGACTTTTCAAGTGCAAAAGAGACAAGCACTAATTTTTGGAATACTGATAATTACTTCAAATGATATAGATCTTCTTTTAACAATTCCAGTTTATCATTAAGCAATTACACTTCGAAAATTCAACCATAAATGTACAAGGAAAGTAGAGATCACATTGCATAAAGAGAACACAGGGTTTTACCCTGTGAAAACCCACTTGGGGGAAAAACCCAACGACCTTTTTCCTAGAGAAATTCTTCAGTTCAACAAGAGATACATCTAATGCAACTAGTTAACTATGAGATCAAACTGATCAACAAGCTATGGTCAAACCTAGTCACGCAACCCTCTAGTCAAGTCAGCTCAAGTCAAACTTTTGCCCTTCAAACTTATACCCTCTTTGATCTGCCTAGGCCAAATTTCGGGCTCCCAGAATATGCCCAGAAACTTGGCCTTCCCAGAATTACGGCCCACCCAAAATATGTTGCCCAGAAACACACATGCAAGCTAGAAGAGGGATAAATCCACACGTGTGAGTTAGATTTGTCCTTCTTGTCCTTCACTTAGATGCCCAGAAATTGTCTTTCTTGTGTGAGATCAGATTTGCCTTGAAGGGGAAGTCGAATACACTATATATAGTGATCTTCTTGTCCAGAATGGGTGTGTCTCTTCACTGAGGCCGACTTAACTTGAGAGAGGGTCGACTTGACTAGTTTGGAGACAAAAATTCAAAATTCAAATTTTGAAATTTTCTCTTCTAAATCCGACATGAAAAACATGTCTTACATAAATTATTTCAAGGACTAAACAATAATAATGACATGAAGAACATGTCTTACAAATTCTTTACACATTGCAAGGGCTAAAATATAAATTAAGAAGACCAACCATAGCTAAAAAAAACCAACATTGAGGACAAAGCATTCTTTGAAAGGGCAGCAATGCTATAAACATAAATATAAATATAATTAACTAATTAATTAATTAAACAAAAAGTCAAGGGGTGCATACCCTTTCACCTCTTGACTAGTCAATGCTATAAAATACGCCATCAATGCTATATTCATTCTATCAATCGATATATTATTTTTATTACAAAATAATTCTATCTTCTCTCATACAACAAGGATTGTTACAGTTTTCATAATTTGATAAATTCAACACATGTCAATATGAAGGCTTTGGATCAAATATTAAAATATTAACATCTATTTTCCTAAACAATGTATTTCATGAGCATTTTGTACTAGCTTTGCAATGCAAATTGAAAGTTGAAAAACAATGTGAAACTCCAAACAAAATATTGAAACAAAATAATGGAATCATGTTACCTTAAGGTCTTCCTTGGCAGTAAATGTCTTCACAAAAGCTGCCAAAACATCCCACGATTTCTTTCCGGGATCACAAAGTGATGAACCAAATTTACTATTATTGGAATTCAAAAATTCCTGCCAATCTCCTTTAGAACCCTTGATTTTACGTGCTTGAGCTAATTTGACAATTTTCACAAGAATCTACAATATCATATAAGAAAGAAAATTATATATTAGGAAGTGCCCTAGGAAAGGCATTTCTTGATTCCAAAATCCAAATATTGAAGCAATTCAAAACTTAATAAAACCAAAGATTCAATAAAGATTAAAAAAAATTGAGCAATATGTATACGATATTACAACAAAGGCATGTCTAACAATAACAAAATAAATATAAGCTTGCCGAGATAAATAAGTAAGAAACGATTTTTTGAAGTACGTATTTTAAGCAAATTATTGATCTAAGACTTGGTATAGAAATTTGCTTCATTGCTAAAAGTTTAAGTGAAGTGATCAATAAGTTAAACATGGAGAACAAATAAACATAAGTGCATGTAATAGGTCCTAGAAAAAGGGTAGCTATCAAATCTATAAAAGGTTCCAAATTTGGTATATTCTGAAACGGCATTGACATAGGGCTAATTGCCTAAGGCTTGTATATTTATCAAACTTACATGAGTGCTTTAATAGATAGAAACATCCCAAAAACAAAACCATCACCACATGATTCATTGGTCACCTAAACATGAATGTGCATACGCATACCATTAAAGTGCTCAAAATCCCTTACAATGCAAAACCACTTAATAAATTGACAACAAAATGAATATACTTGTCTTAATTCAAAGGAGTGAAAAGCACCCTCAGTACAAATGGACTCTGGAATTTGTTGTTTGAATCTTTGAACACAAAGGACTTGTATTACTAATTGTTTATGTGTGTGACAATTAAAGGTGATTACATTTAAACCACAACAAAAAATTCATTGAAACAATTGGAGCCCATAGATTTACATAAGCAAGAAAACAAGAAATGAATTCCCATTTATATCATTGATTTCACAATTTATGCAATGACAAAGTGAATGTTTGAGGACCCTGCCTCTTGCTACCTCTATTATCTACAAAGTATCTTCTCTTGAGGCCTAATTGGTTGTCAAACAAGAATATCTACCTATGTCTAGAGAGAACTCCCCAATAACTTCCTCTAGAATCTCCCTTACTCAAGTGTGTAGTTTCTTTGTCTACAGTGGTCATGATTCAACTAACTACCTACCTAATCATGTAAAAATCGACACTTTGCTTTGACTACACATCAACCTATTACTTCGAGTAGGTAGTATCCAAATGTTATTTTAACCTCTAAGGTCCTACATACAATCCCTAACTAGCGATTATCAATCCACTGATTCTCATATATCAACAACCCTTTCTAAAGATTATGGTCCTCTACCATCTTTGCAACATTACAGAAATCATTCTAATATATAAAGTTGATCATGTTGAGAAATATAACTCAGGCAAGAATTTCTTTCACAAGTTTAGTGTCAACGTGCAAGAAGTGGTTCAAGACATTTCATTGGTGGTAACCTTGAAATTCTGATCACTAATTCCATCTTGTAATTTCACTTTGAAACAAACAAACAAACAAAAATTGAGAGTCTATTGTTTTGAAGTTAACATAGTCTTAGAAATCTAAATGAAATGTTCCAAAAGTTATATAACATAAATGACTTAGACTTGGATTTAATCTTAGCCATACATCTCAAGATAGAGATAACTGACAGCTAGGATTGGAGAGATTAGATATTTCTCTCGAAGCATAAAATAAACATAAGTGCATGTAATAGGTCCTAGAAAAAGCTCATGGAGAACAAATAAACATAAGTACATGTAATAAGTGCCAAAAAAAGGGTAGCTATCAAGTCAATAAAATGTTCCAAACTTGGTATATTCAAAAATGGCATTGACATAGGGGCTAATTGCCTAAGGCTTGTATATTTATCAAACTTACATGAGTGCTTTAATAGATAGAAACATCTCAATAACAAAACCACCACCACATGATTCATTGGTCACCTAAACATGAACGTGCATACACATAACATTAAAGTGCTCAAAATCCCTTACAATGTAAAACCACTTAATCAATTGACAACAAAATGAAGATACTTGTCTTAATCCAAAGGAGTGGAAAGCACCCTCAATAGAAATGGCCTCCGGAATTTGTTGTTTGAATCTTTGAACACAAAGGACTTGTATTGTTAATGGTTTGTGTGTGTGTGACAATTAAAGGTGATTACATTTAACCACAACAAAAAATTCATTGAAACAATTGGAGCCCATAGATCTACATAAGCAATAAAACTAGAAATGGATTCCCATTTATATCATTGATTTCACAATTTATACAATGACAAAGTAGATGTTTGAGGACCTTGCCTCTTGCTACCTCTATTATCTACGAAGTATCTTCTCTTGAGACCTAATTGGTTGTCAAACAAGAATATCTACCTATGTCTAGAGAGAACTCCCCAATAAGTTCCTCTAGAATCTCCCTTACTCAAGTGTGTAGTTTCTTTGTTTATAGTGGTCATTGTTCAACTACCTATCTAATCATGTAACAATCGACACTTTGTTTTAACTACACATCAACCTAGTACTTCGAGTAGGTAGTATCCAAATGTTATTTTAACCTCTAAGGTCCTACATGCAATCCCTAACTATTGATTATCAATTCCTTGATTCTCACATACCATCAACAAATATAGCTTCCCCTTTCTAAAGATTACGGCCCTCTATCATCTTTGCAACATTATAAAAATCATTCTAATATCTGAAGTTGTTCGTGTTGAGAAATGTAACTTGAAGCCAGAATTTCTTCCACAAGTTAAGCGTCAACATGCAACAAGTGGTTCAAGACATTTCATTGGTAACCACCTTGGAAATCTAATCACTAATTCCATCTTGTAATTTCACTTGAAAAATAAAAAATAAAAGTGAAAGTCTATTGTTTTGAAATTAACAGTCTTAGAAACCTAAATGAAATGTTCCAAAAGTTATATAACATAAATGACTTAGACTAGGATTTAATCTTAGCCATACATCTCAAGATAGAGATAATTGACATCTAGGATTGGGGAGATTAGTTATTTCTCTCAAAGAATAAAAAGGACAAGATGGAGAGCTCAACCTCGTACGAGAAGAGAGCAAGAGAGTAGGAAGAAGATAGAGTGCACTCAAGTAGAATAATAGAAAATTGTTGAAGTGACCAACAAGATACCAATAAGCCATATAGGTTGTACCATTGTTGTAGTTGTTCTTTCTATATTTAAATTTGGTCAATATTTTGCGGATTACTAAATGTACTTCAATGTTGAGAGGAGCTAAAGAGCAATTTGTTGTCCAGTAAAAGCAGAAACAGAGCAAGCCCTATTGTTGTAGTTGTACCCTCTTTCACATAGGCACAAACAAAGTTGGCGAAAGGACAAAAAGTGTTAGCAGAAAAAAATTAATAAATTAATAGAAAAAGGAGACAACATTGACAAATTAATGAAGAATTCTACAATTCGATGGCAAATCGCATCAAGAATGAGAACCTCATCCAAAAATTTGAGTTTGAATCATAAAAGCATTGCCAAACTTGAACCATGCGACATAGGTTGATACTCTAACAAACCCCTTAACAAAGGGGAAGTTTGAGGCATTTAGAGACAAACTTGTGTTAAAATTCTGAAGTTTTGTGCTATAACAATTGATTATTTCAAAAACTTCTTTCTACTGCAATATTAGTTAAGCAATTGTAGATAGAACATAAACCAAAAGCACAATAGAAGACAACCAAGAACCAAAAGACACAGAGAATTTAGGTCTAATGACCAGGGCAAAACCCAGAAGGGGAAAACCCAACCAGATTCTTCTTCTATTAGATATCGATTGTTTAGCAGAGATACAGAGTACAATGAGAGATCAAGAGAATAACTAAGTTCACCCAAATATGAACAAATTGTAGCATAAAGATCATTGATAGCAGTAGTAGATGCAAACATTGAATCAACCTTCCCTTCAACTGAATCAAAGCTGAAACACTAAATCAACCTCGCTCACCAAGTTTTGCTCTTACTCTCCAAGTATCTCTCTCACAATCTTCTCCAACTCTCTCCAACTCTCTCTGTGAAGTACAAATTCTTCTCTCACAATGCACAAGTAGTGAGAATGAGATGATATGAAACACATATATAGGAAGACCAACAATTTATGGTCATAAAGGAGCAATAAGCATGGCTTGAAGAGAAGTTACATATGCCATTTAAGGAGGTACGCATGCCTTTGTAATTTATGCCATTAAGGAGGTACACAAGCCTTTGTAACTCATGCCATTAAGGAGGGAATGTAACATATGCATTAAAGAGTGCATAAGAGGAATCTTTTATGACATGCTTTTAATGAATGTGTAAAAAGTTTATGCCATGCTTTTAATGAGTGCGTAAGAGAGAGTGTAATGTATCCATTAAGTGAGAGAGAGTGACATATGCATTAATTAAGAGGAGTTACATATGACATGATTGAGAGACATGAATTTCTTTTTAATGATAATATAATAGTATCACAAATAATAAAAATAGTATTGATGATTAAGTTGATATTGAACTATTAGGATTGATTAATGATAAGTTAAGTGATTTTCCATCAATTACACTTGATTACCAATTGATGCAAGGTGATTTACTATTTTTGGAAAGTCATAGTTGAGATGTTAGACATGACTTTCTATTCATCTAAAGTCACTCTAGAATTGTCAAAAATGAGATTTTAGATAAGGAATTCATCCCTGAGCTACCAATTTTTAACACTTCCTCTCAGTTATGGAGGAATTTCTTTTTGCATCAAAGATCTTTGTTTTCTCTGTCCATCTCTGTTCAACTCTTCTTTTTATCATCTGGAACAATGATGTCATAATCTAATGAAGAAGAATCATCATAGGGGAGATTCATCTATCACCTTATATCCATTAATCTTCCCATCTTAACACAGGCTTGGGGGGATTACCACTTGTCAACACACGACAAGGATTGCGCACAACCAAGTCTCTCCTCTGCTTGGGGGGATTACCACTTGTCAACACACGACAAGGATTGCGCTCAACCAAGCTTTACCTTAAGAGTCAAGTGGTAGAACACCTGCATCCGCAGACTTTAGGGAGATTACCGCTTGTCAACACATGACAAGGATCACGCACAACCAAGTCTTACCTCTACTTGGGGGGGGGTTACCACTTGTCAAGAATCACACACAACCAAGTTTTACCACACACATTAGCCAGATGGGTGATACTCTCAACAAGCCCAGCTTGTGGGTAGGATGCACACTGGGGTATACTCTTGGCAAGTCTCAGACTTAATGGTAGGGGGGATTACCACTTGTCAACACAAGACAAAGATCGCGCACAACCTACAGTCAAGCGTTCCCTCAACCCCAAGAGCTCTCCTAACTCCATTCCCAATTTAGGAGTTCAAACAAGAGAGAAGAGCAGAGCTCAGTGTTCTTGATCATTCATGACTGCCCCCACCAGGGTCACATCTGTCAGACAAAGTTGCACTCTAAATACCAAGAACTTCCCTTTCAGCAAAGGCTTGGTAAGTATGTCAGTTATTTGATCATCAGTTGCAATATGATGCAGTCTTACTGCTCCTTTCTGCAACATATCTCGGATATAGTGATATTTGATCTCAATGTGCGTCGACTTGTCATGGAACATAAGATTTTCTGCAAGTCGAATCCCACTCTTATTGTCACAATTTATTACTGTCGTATCTAACACATGCTCAAACAGCTCTCCAAATAACTTCCTCAGCCATACTACCTCACAGCTAGCCATGCTAGCAGCAATGTACTCGGCTTCAGCCATGCTAAGGGCTACAGACTTCTTCTTTTTGCTCATCCAAGATATCATGGCAAATCCCAAGCTAAAGTAACATCCAACTGTGCTCTTTCTATCAGCAAGTTACTAGCCCAATCAGCATCAAAGTACCCATGTAGGCTTACATCTTTGGCAGTACATCTCAATCCAAGATTGATGGTCCCATGCAGGTATCTTAGCACATGCTTTGTAGTAATCCAGTGTGCATATGATGGCTTAATCATATATTGGTTTAGAGTATTGACCGCAAAAGATATCTCTAGTCTAGTGTTCACTATGAACATCAATGCCCCAATCCGTTGTTGATACTCAAAAGGATTTGCCAAATCAGGTCCTGCAACTTCACCACAAAACTTCTTGAAATTCATATCCATTGACGTATTCATGGACTTACATTTTGTCATACCAAATCTTTTCAATAGCTTGACAACATATTTTCCTTGAGAAAGGAAATCTCACCAAGTCTATGCCATACCTCTAGGCCTAGAAAGTAGTGCATCAAATGAAGATCTTTCATTTCAAATTTAGAAGCTAACTCTCTCTTACATTGAAGGATAAGAGGTTCTCCACCTATCAAGAATAAGTCATCAACATATAATACCAAAATCAGCGGCATACCTTGGACCATTTTGAGGTAGAGATTTGGATCAGCATTGCTTTTGGTAAAACCAAGCTTCATCAACAAGCTATCAATGCAGGCATACCAAGCTCTTGGGGGTTGCTTCAATCCATAGAGAGCTTTCATCAGTCTACACACGATTTTTTCTATCATGAATTTCAAAGTCTTGTGGTTGCTCCACAAATACTTCTTCCTTGTGGAAGTCGTGTAGAAAAGCAATTTTCACATCCATTTGGTGAAGAGTCCATCCCTGGCTAGCAGTTAGAGCCATGTTGTCGCTCACAATGTATAGGCACTGCGACGACGACTCGGGTCAAGGGCTGTCACTTTGATCCCCAACCTCTCCATTTAGGTTGTCTCCCAACAGCAAACTATGGGGGGTAGAACCTACGGAAATGAGATGAAGAATGGCTACTTGGGAACCAACTAACTAGGGAGACATAGTTAAGAGGCCAAGTACTTGTTTAGATCTAGCAAGCTTTTAAGGATTCGATTAGATTTATAACATTTCAAACCAGTGCCTTATGGAGTCACTATTCTTGCTTTACAAAATTAAGAGTAAGTATCGGGCAGACAACTGTTGCTTTGATGAGTAACTATCCTATATGCAATGCAACTCCTAAAAATTATGTGAAATGCAAGAATCTTGGTTAATTTTACTTAAATTCATAGTCTAAGTATGACCCTTCGATCTTTATCTATATTGAGCCTAAACTTTAGCATAAATGGTAAAGAAAAGTCAAGGTGAAGCACATGAGGGTGTCATTAACAATCTCTCTCCCTGAAATCTAACGTACTCGATGCCTCCGACACTGTAGAGATTGTGGCTCTAACGACTGCAAGGTCATTGGTTTAGATACTAAAAAGGGTAGACTTCTCAAGAGTAGATGCAAAGGTGTTCATATCTCTCTATCAACCAAGCTTATGCTTGAGGGTAAGTTTTAAGATGAACGACTAGCTTAAGATGCAAATGCAAGGTAAAATTAGAAAGTAATTAGTGAAGTGATATTTTTAAAGCCTTGGAGTACTTAGATAACAATTTAATCTGAATTCTATCGCTAAGTACTTATTTAAAAGATTCAATGGACAATCCCAATCACAAAGATAAATGTCAACTTTGAAAGAGCCAACGACATATAATAGATGGTTGATATGCACAATTTACCACAAATCCACAATACAGCACTTGTTCAATCTCAATGTAAAATGCCAAGGGCAATTGCTTGAAATTCCAAAATAATTTATCTAAGAGATGCCCAATATGCAATTAGATCTCAAACCAATCATTTATCTGCAGATTACTTGATGTTATGCAATTTCAATGATACTCAATTTAGAGAGAATTAGATCTAAAGACAATTCTCTTCCACAATTTAATGGGACAAGAAAACTTTTGAACAAATTAAAACATGAGATGCCAGTAATTCTTTAGATCTATTTGCTTGGCCAAATCTGTGAAATAAATATTCTTTATGCGGTGAGCTTAAGTGCACAAATTTGAATCATATAACTCAGAGAAAGACAAGAAACATTAGACTTCTCAAATACCAATGCCAACAATTATTCTGATGATGCAAGAAGTTCACCAATGAAACTTACTTGAAATTCAGAGACTGTGTTCAGGACAGCAGTAAATTCTCTTATGATAGCAGTAAGTTTTAGATGCCAAACTAATGCCAAAATGTTTTAAACAATTTTCTCAAATGTACCCACAAAGAAAGATGTAATTCAGTATTATTATCAAATTTCAGAAAGCATAATAAGACAACCCTTATAGATTATAGATTTACGCCAAGTTATGTCTATGCAATGTGTTTATTTAATATCATTGTTTTAGATGTGATTAGCTAAATGTATTAAACAGTGATAGAAATAGAGGTTTAAAAAATGAAACTTGAGGCCCTAGGCCTTGAAGCAGTTTGCCAAGTTTCTTCCAATGAATGCCACAAGTCTTGACCAAAGACTCTGCAAATTTTGATGAAATGCCAACCTAGAAAATGATTTTTCTCCTACTGTGACTGAATCAAATCAAAATGTAGTCCGAACAACAAGAAAAAAGGGCCAAAGATGGGTTTGTGTTAATGTCTAAGGGGCATATCTGAGGCTAGAAGGGCAGTCCTAAATGAAATAAGTTCTTTAGTCCAGCTGTGAGGGCAATGACAGCAAAAAGAAAGGACTGTGTTAAGGCTCAGAAAGCTGCTACAGGCAACAAGGAAGGGAGTTAGGGCACAAGACAGGGATAGGAGGTGCGGACTGAGAGAAAGAGGCAGCGGAAGAGGGTTTCAGGGTTGTCGAGGAGGAGAAAAGGGTGCAGCAGCAAGGGGGGAGGAGATGGGAGCAAGGGAAGAGGGAGATGAGGAATGTGGCAGGCAACGTTTAGCCCTAAAGGCTAACGCAGAGCTTGGAGAGCAGCGTGAGGGTTAAGGGACAGAGAAATGGAGAAGGTTGCAGGGAGAAAAGGCAAATTTTGGAGGTTGCTGCGAGGGTTTGAGGTTGAACGAAGAAGTTTAGGACAGCGTTTGGCCTTAAAGGGCTTGAAAATATGCCCAAATCTCATGAAAATTCAATATCAAACCCCAAATCTTCTTCCTTTATTGAATAATGTCAAATTATTTGGCCCTACAAACAAATATTTGAGACTAGACCTTGCCCTCCAAGGCCCAAAATTGTCTCAAATTCCAAAAGTCTCCTTGAATAATCTCAGATATACACCTGCACAAGTAAAAATTGAAATACCCAAGACCCAATATATACAAAAATAAAACTAAAATCAAGAACCCAGATGTTAGAATTTCAAAATTATTTTACAAAGACTTCAGATCTATACAAAAAAAAATACAAATCTACTAGATCTGAGGAGTATGAGTCCGACTCCGCTCCCAGATCTATGGAATCAATCTCTTCCTAGCCAGATCTAACAATTAAACTCAATACATAAAAGATAAATAGTTTTAAATGAGGCACTAGCCAAGAAACCCTGCAAGAGAAACTTCGTTAGATAAATCTTGGGATTTCAATCAAGAAGGTTCTTCAGATCTTATGCCTTGAAAGTGAGTTGGTCCAACCAATGACTTCTCCACACGCCCAAGCTTTCGAATATAAAAGATCTTTGCACACTCAAATCAAGTTGTCAAATCGATAGAGATGTAAAATAACACCATAATCCTCAAAAATTAGAGATACCTGTTAATTTAATTGAATTAAAATGCTATTTTAGATCCAATAACCTAAGCAAGATACATGTACAATAAATTATTCCCAAAGGCTAAAAATCAACAACTTCTAAAATATACTTCAACAAAGCCTTAGGAATAGTATTACCATAAGAAATAGGAGAGAAACACCACCATCAATGAAAACCCCAAAGACTTTCCGTTATTATTACTCCAGAAAAATTACAAGAGAGCTTCAAGAGCTAGTACACGATTCAAAGATCGGATCCTTTGTGAGACAAATGACCTCTAATTTATAAATAAATTCTTCAAACGGCTAGTTGGCTTGATCCCCCTCAAAGTAATCTCAACCGTTGATAAACATTTCATTACCTTTTAATCTCCATTGTTGAAATATTAACTTTTTGATGAATTTTTGAATTTCTCCTTTAATTCATTTTTAATTAGCTCAAATTTAATTATTTTGAGTTAATTTTGTTGGACACCTAATCCTCAATGGGTTAGTGTGGAAGCCAAATAGACAAAGTAGTCCAAGAGACCTTGGGATGTGGAACCCAACAGTCACAACATGTACTATAAATGTAAATCACTTGTTAAATAAAAATGCATTCTCATGTTTTATCCTTCATATTCTATTGCTGCCCATGTGTGTTTAACATGGTATCAGAGCAGGCGAATTCTGGCCCTGCTCATATTTGAGTCACTGTTTTCTTGTGGCCTTTTGTTGTGTTTCTTTCACCAGAACTATGCATTGACCATTAATGTTATGTGGATCATGAACTCTCGGTGCAGTGATATTGCTGGTTGATTAATTCATGCGCTGGGGTTGAAGCTTTACTCAGAATAGAGCATTGAAATAGTGGTACACATTTTGAAGTTTATATGCCTGCTCCTAATCAAAACTCTATATACGTGTTGGTCTAAATATTTATATATGATTGAATTCGTTGTATATATTTGTGCTGGCATATGTATAATTTTTGGTGCATTGAATGAATACCACAATGTGGTGTATGGAAAGCATTGAAATAGTGTGAGGCAGATGCGTTGGTATTATTGAACCAAATGCATTGGTCCATATTTAAATATGCAGCGTATGCTTTGGACTGTGGTGAAAATCGTGGAATTATGTTGAGTAGTTTAAACCTATGTTGAATAGTGCGTTGAAGTCCGTAGGGAGCAATTCAGTTGAGCTCTTGTTTAAAAAAGAAAAAAAAGAGGGTTGTATGGTATATATAATGGTGGATTCATATATATTGGGAGCTTTGTTAATATATATTCATACGTATTAAATAGAAACTTTGGCTCATATACATATAATTAGGTTTATATGTTATGAAGACCATAAATCATGAGTACGTTGACCCTTTTATATGGCATATAATGTGAAGACAGTATGTTATATGTGATGAACATGCCATAGGTATGTATGGTATGACATGAAATAGTATGTAATAAGGTAGGGGAGATTCACACCTCTTTTGATGGCCATATGTCATATGGTGTATGAAAGTATATTGAGAGCTTATATCTTTAAAAATTGCTTGTTGTTTTCGGCATCGCAATACAGTAAAGGACAAACACATGTATGAATTCCAACGTGTGCTAACTTGAAGTGCTTTCAATTTCCTTCAAATACTCTAAATATGAAGCCATTAAATTAAGGAGGAAGGGAATTATTTCAAAGGGGACAAGATTGTTTTATATCAACCCTGCTACAAGTGTCTACATATTTCTTTCTAGAGAATTCAAGTGCTTAAAATTGTTGTCATTATTCTGCATTTTTCTTGGCACTCTCGAACTGGAGAAAATGGGGAAAGCTTCTGAAGTATTAGAGTTTTTGAAAATTCTAATAGAGTCTACTACTAATGACACAGTGAAAATCAACAAATCCTGTTTGGCTGACATTAGAATTTGTCTACAAAATGCACAAGAGAAGATAGAATTTTTGCAGCTCGAAACTCAGCTACAGCAAGAAGAATTAAAACAGAGGAGTCATCATTCTGAACATGTTTGTGTTCAGAACATTGAGACTGCATCCCATCAGAAGCAAGTCAATAATGTTACAGTTGGTTCAGATCCAGTGCCCAATAAAGTAGCAGTTGTACATGCAGATGCAGAAACTCAGTCTGCACTTCCCAAGCCCATCATCAGACCTTGGGAACAACGTGTCCACAACAAGCACAGAACCGGTCTTGGATATGAGAAAGACTTGTCCTTTCATATTCCAGACTACTCAAAGCCCATTCAGTTTCAGAGTGCTGGATTCCTTCATAACAGTTCACATCCAGCTGTTCCAGATGCCCCTCTTCCACAACAACAGATTGTGAAATGCCAACACTGACCGAGTTGGCCATTTGAAAGATCATTGTTTTGATCTTCATCCATGTAAGCACTGTCATAAAACCACCCATTCTTCACACAGATGCTTCAAAAACAAATGTCCTGCAAGAACAAAGATTCATCTTAGATGGATCGCTTCTTGACAATGGGCATCAACAGCCAAGAAGATATTCCAATCACATGTCAGAACTTGTTCCAGAGTATTGAACAGTCTTGCAGTTGAGTTTTCTCCATCATCTCACCTTGTATCTGACAGGGGGGGAAATGATGGTCATCTACAAGCCTCAAAATCACATCAAGCGAGCCTGAGCCACAACCTGCCACACCAGTTTCAGAGTTGTAGCCAGAGACAAAGATGCCCATGAGCATGCCTTCAGTTGGTAATCTGGGATATTTCCTCTAGCAGAAGACTTCAGCTTCTTGCCAGTTTCGGAAGAATTCCACGAACAAAATTGGGGACACTTCCTCTAGCAGAAAACTTCATCTTCTTGCCAGTTTTGGAAGAGTTCCAGGAATTGCATTAAGCATTCCTGAGTTGTTGGTCATCCTTAAACCATCACAGGTTGAGACTTCCCTTTTCAGGTTGAAGTTCTCCCTTTTATGCGAGGTGAGACCTCCCTTTCATGGTTGAAGGTTTCCCTCTTCAAAATAATAAACTTCAGCTTCTTGCCAGTTTTGGAAGAGTTCCGGGAACTGCACTAAGCGTTCCAGTGTTGGTGGTCATCCTTAAACCACCGCCCTTTATACCACATTTCACAGAGCACATTCAGCCTAGTGTTGCCATGCATTTTTTGCACATTTTGTATTACAGCTCTCTTCTTGGACTCATACATAACCCTTCGGATTAAGGGGGGGAGTGTTGGACACCTAATCCTCAATGGGTTAGTGTGGAAGCCGAATAGACAAAGTAGTCCAAGAGACCTTGGGATGTGAAACTCAACGGTCACAACATGTACTATAAATGTAAATCATTTGTTAATAAAAAATGCATTCTCATGTTTTATCCTTCATATTCTATTGTTGCCCATGTGTGTTTAACAAATTTCCCCATTAATTTGATTTTAGCTTAACCACCAAGGCCCAAAGGTCCAAAATTTCTTGAAATTTTCAATATTCCCTTAGTGGGGAACCTTCAAAATTAATTTCTCTAGAACCCACGAATTTTTTATTTTAGAGAATTTATTTTTCTTAAGACTTAATTGACTCTAATAAATTAATTTTCTGGCTTAGGATTTTTAATTTATTTTTGCCAAAAAGTTTAATAAATTGACACGAGCAGCTTAATAATTTTTTCCAACATTCTAATATTTTAGCACCATGGCTAATATATTATTCACATAAGATAATTATATTTCAACCCTCAAAGGGAGAAAACCCATTCATTATAGACCCTAAATTATTTTACCCAATTCTGCTACTCAATATGATCTAGTAGACCAAGTGATTTGTAATAAAATAATTTAGCCGATTAACTAGAACACTAGGACTTACCTAAGATCTTAACGACAAAATCCACTCAGCGTTGGAGTGAGACTGGAGGGAAAAACTTTGTCGATTATTTGTGTTTAGAAACACAGACGAATCGATGACATGAAAAGACTCCTAGGATTAAAGTTACCATCAAAATAATAGTCTTAGCTAAGTTGTTACATACATTATGGTCTTACTAAGATCATTTACATTATAAACTTGCAAAATGGGTTTACAACTTTAACAAACTGATAACTGATGAATCCAAGATGATCTGAATGCTCGAACATGATGGAATATCTTTGCGAAAAAAGTGTATTGTTATTAGGTAGTTGACACGGAGTGGTCAACAAGCCACAATAGATCGAATGGTAGTATATCGAGCAACAGGTGCAGAAATCTCATCATAGTCTACTCCCTCTTTTTGAGATAAACCTCTAGCCACAAATCTAGCTTTATATTTTTCAATACTACCATTTGCACCATGTTTAATTTTGTACAACCATTTAGAAGTCACAATGGACTTACCTTTGGGTTGTGAAACTACTTCCCATACATCATTATGTATGATGGACTCATATTCTGGACCACTGCATCTTTCCATACTTGATCTTTCACTGCTTCTTCAAAAATGCATGGTTCAACCTGAATAATGTTGCTCATGGCTACAACGAATCCCTAGAACCAGCATGGCTTGTTGCTTTCTCTGAAGGTTCCTCTGGAGGCAACATGTTTATCAGAGTCTTCTAGAGAGTCACAAAGCCATAAAGGTCTCTTTCTAGCAGGAGGATCAAATGGAGGATCCAAGGGGTCCATGGGCTACATGTGTTCATCAGCAAGATTAGACTCAGGCTCGGGATCTTCTTATGCATCCAAAGCATCATCTTGACCTTCAACATTAGTAAAAGGATGAGAAGTGTCTCTTGTCTTTCCAAGAGTTACATATTCATCAAATGTTATATCCATGCTAATCTCTATAGTTATTTAACAAGTACGTAGATTCTATAAGCTTTATAATTTTCACAATAACCAACAAACGTACCTTTCATACCTGAAGCTTTCGGCTTGGTCCTCTTTTCCTCTGGCACATTAAAGTAGATAGGGCAGCAAAAGATCCTCAAGTGTCCAACGTCGAGCTTTTCACCAGTGAAGACTTCTTCAAGAGTCTTGAAGTCATTGAACATGCCAAATGCTTGACCTAACTAGTTCTAACTTTTCTTGAAGGGAAGGGTCCCTTTACATGCTTTCCACTTGCACACCCTTCGCAAACTGCATCATGATCCACTGTAATCTCAGGCATTCAAAAAACCATCTTTCTCACATGAGGCAATGCTTTATAGTGAAGATGAGTGAACCTTCGGTGTCACAGTTCACATTGATGATTACTCTCATGAATCAATGCATAGATAGGTCTTCCATTGAGTTTATAAAGATCTTCAAATCATGATCCCAGAGTGAAGGCAAGTAATAATAACTCTACATATTGACTTCATTGCCTGCAATCATATAATTCATCTTTGATTGCTACAAAAGAGTTTAGTTTAGAAAACTATCATTCCATCCTTTGCAAAAGTCATGATTCTTTCCTGCAATCACTATTGTCAGTAAACCCATGACCTTTCTCATCAAATATAATGTGAGAGAATCAAAATCCCGCTATCTTCAGTATTCAATTTCTATCATTATACTTCTTTTCAAGGCAACATTTTCTTTTAACAAGTACTTCTTGCACATGCATAAACAGAAGTAAAACTACCCTTTAGTTTTACATGCATCAACGAGTACCAAAACCACAACTATTAAACACATGCAACACCTTAATTACTATCATGTTTATTTATTATTGGATCAGGAAGCAGGATTTCCTAAAAAGTGATGACCTCTTTTTCTTTTTGCTTCTTGTCTTGGGCAACAAAGGCAGTAGGTTCTCCCTCTTCATGCTTAAGAATTCTTCTTCTAAAAAATCATTCTGGCCTTTTCTTGACTGCACTTTTGTTAAAATTTGAGTTAACATGATCTCTACTTTATTTAGTCACTTCATTATCAATTCTATTAGACCATAAACCATCAGTAACTAATGAAAGAACATTGAATGAAAGTGCAGAAGACAAAACAAGCCAAAAGAACACAAAGATTTGGCACAAGCCAGGGGAAAAACCCCAAGATGGGGAAACCCTTGATCAATTCCTCTTATTATTATTATCAAATGTTCAACAGAGGAAGAGAGAGTACAATCAAAGATTTGCCAATATGAGGAACAGTACCACAGTCCAATCTTCAAGGAAATTGCCTCTTCAAGACTGAGTTCTGGTTAGGTTTTACTTCATGCTGATGAAACTCATTTACTCACCCTTAGCTCTTTTTTTAGGGCAGTGGCTTTCCTACACAAGATTTTGTGCACTTTAGTTAGTAGATCTGGGTTGATGTATAAGCCTTTCAGTCCACCTGATCGTGGAGACTAGGCCCACGGCCTAGTTGTGATGACAACCAAACTCTCGGCCTTCTGTGACAAGTACTGTGGTTTATCTGAACCATGTTAATAGGAGTGTGGCTTACTGTTGGAGAGGAGACCCATACAAATATATACCAAAAACACCATCCAATAACCCTTGCCAACTGCGGCTCCTTTTCTGCTCTAACTCGGTCCTGAAAAAGATGATAAATGAGCCCAGAATTATTCATACATAAATCCATACTTCATACTGACCTCAACCTCCTGCCTAAGGAACTTGACTCATGAAGAAGACTAAACAAATCCCAATCTTGCCCTTGATACCTTCACTAGAGATCTTCCTCTTTTGCGACCATTTCAGAGAGAATAAGGAGAGAATTGATGATCAAATGAGGGCACCTTTATATATAACAATTTGTCCTTATGGAGGTGAAGTCGACCCCAGCATTTTGGAGGCAAATTTGAATTTCAAATTTTCATTTTTCCCGCCTTAATAAGGTCATGACTTGTAGAATTTCTTTTAAGTAAATAAATATTTTTCCTTATCCAAATTTGATGATCTTAAGGTCGATTTTGGACCTCTCAAGAAGAGGAATTCAACGCCGCAACAATCTTCCTCAAAGGAGCAGACCAAGGTGGAATTTGGCCCTAGTTGTCAATTTTAACACTCCCTCTCAACTAGGGAGAATTCCACCTGTCAAACCATCAGCCGCTGACACTTCATAAAGCCATCTAAACACCATGAACCATCTTTGAATCCCATCTCAGATTTGCTCTGCTCTATTGAACGCTGATGTAATAATGAAGAAGAATTGATCGAGAGTGAGTCAGAAGACTTTATCACTCTCTACTAACAAAAGTCAGTCCAGAGATAAAACCTCAATCAGACTTGATCCCAAATCAAGTTGAAGAACACCATGCATCCTAGTCATAGGGAGTACGGTAGTACCTGATGCGTCCATCAATAGTGCTATGGTCCCTAACCACTTTCCCAACTCATTGTCCAGATGAGAGGTACTTCCCATGTGTCCTGCTCACAACCATACGTAGGGAAAGGACGAACCACATCCTACAATCACACGTAGGGAAAGGACGAACCACATCCTACAATCACATGTAGGGAAAGGGTGTACCACTTCCTACATGCATGTCAACCAATCAAACATAGGAAGGATCCTACTTGTGGGGAAAGGATGAACCACGTCCGACTGATATGTCAACCATTGATCATAGGGAATGAGCATCCTACATGTGGGTAAAGGATGAACCATGTCCCACTGATATGTCACAACCAGATGCCTAAATGCATTTCTCACACGGTATCCACGGGAGAAGGTGAACTACTCATCTTGCTCATATGCCATAGGAGAAGGTTAACCACTCATCCTATACATTTGTTATGAATAGTAGGGAAAAGTGAACCACTCACCCTACACGCATGTCATCTGTCACTGGGGAAGATGAACCACTCACTCTGTACACTGCACACCTATAGGTGAAAGTGAACCACTCACCCTATGGTCGTTCATAGCTCAATAAGTACCCCAAGTCTTCAGGAGCTCCCAGAGCTCCATGTTCCATCTTGACCAAAGATCCTTTCATAAAGGGAATAGTGCCAAGTTGCTTTATGAAATCAAGGCTAGATCTTGAAGATGATATTGACGATCGGATTGTCAAATGAAAGCCTCATAGCTCCCAGCAGCATATGGATGTATACACAGCTTACTGATTTACATCAGAGATCTTCGCAGCACTTGGCTATCCTTTGCTTCTTGCATATCTGATGAAGGAAATATTTAATTGTTCTTGCTCCCTCTTACTCAAGGAGACCACAAGCCTAAGCTTGTCTTTCCAGAGTGCAAAGTGTCCATCTGGCAGCCTGCTTATCATAAGATCCATCCACTTCATAACTAAACATGCCATAATCCTGGTAGTGTTCTTCCATAAACAGGAATGTCCCTTGTTGTACCATATAAGGTGGTATCTGTTGTTAATACAGGATTTTCTGAATCCTACTCTGAAATATACAACAATGTGTGCATAAATGGTTGCTGTGGAGTTTACTTAGATGTCCATGTTGGTTGCTTTATTCATTCAGCCTCAATAGAGTTCGTAGAGTCACAAACTTCAGTCTAGCAATGATTGATAGTGCACTGGAGTCACAGGGATATCTCAGCAAACAACTGTCCAATATATGAGGCTTATCCATAGGCATAAACAGGGATCCACAAAATATATGAATGCAGACCAACAGCTTTTAAGTGCAGGGGACAAAACAGCATGGTAAGGTCTTTCCATCTTGACTTTAAGAGACAAATTATATGAGGATCAACATCATCAGTTACTATATATGTATACTCTAATTGACATATTTCTTCCATGCATAAAATTTGAGCAACCTATCCTTCTGTGGTGACAGAGATCATCAGAGTCATCAAACCCAACTGCCATAACTTAAAAAATTATTGGGTAGGAAAAGTCATCAGGAATTTTGTTGCTCCCTCTGAAGCCTTGCTTCACGTGATCTTGAATCATCAAATTCATTATTTCTTATTCATGCATCTATATCTTTCTTCAAGCTACCTCTGATTTCTTGCACATGAGGGTTGTTTTAAGAAACTGCTTCAAGGTGCTATGCACTTTTCTTACCAGCCAGACTTCCAAGATGCTACTAACACGGTTCCATCAAGTGTTAGGCTTCTTCGTACTGCCCCTGTTTAATAGTCTTTGAACTTTGATTAGAACCTCAGACTTTGATTTCAAGAAAGCATTAGAGCTGTAAACTTTACTGAAAAAAAATCCTTTCCAGAGGTATTATCCTTCAACAGTTGTTATTTCTGCTATCTTAGTTACAATACTTCAAGAGAACCAGACTTATTGGAAGATGATACGATCATAGAGCACTCTTAGATTTGTTCTTTTCCTCCAGAGGATTTACACTTATTCAATGGCTGATAGACACCTTATGTGAATGCATCTTACCTTTCCAACACTGGGAAGTATGGTTACAAAGATTGCTTCTGATCTTCGACACCTTGTAGCATATGTGTCTGCAACACACCTCTTCATGACGCACTGAAATATAATAAAATGCTCAAAAAAATTTATGCTGGATTGAAATCACCACCAGGCTATAGGCTTTGTTCAGACTACAGATTTGTTCCAGGTTTATGCACAGATACAAGGTGTGACCCTCCTTTTGCTGTGACTATCTCTTGTACTAAAATTATAGTTTTATGCTATTGTTCAAAACTGGAGATCCATCGTCGTAGGTTCTCTTTTTGTATAGGAGACTCAGCTCCCTCTTCTTTATGATAGAGGTTTGAATATCATAGATTGGAGTAATGGAACAGTGCTTCATCTTTTCTGAATGATGAGAAAAGAGAAATTCAAACTACCTACAGCCAGTCTTGAAATAAGAATTTCAATATGATACAGTTGTCAGGAATTTATCAAAATATCATAACTGTCTCGGACAGCAAGTATGTCATACCAATACTTCTCTTAATGTTGACTGTAAGTGAGATGATGCCAATGTTAACCTGACTGTAAATGAAATGCCAAAATACTATATACTGAAGTCGTAATGTCAATATGGCTTCTTATAACTATACAATGTGAACCAACTTACTCGTTTGGGATGATAATACATAAATCTGAACCTGAATGCCATATCTGGCGTATGATTCAGTCATACCAAAGACAATATTTGCTTGAAGTCTATAGCTTTTCAAGTTGCCTTCCAAAATTTGAAGTATTAAAAGATGTATCGGACCTTTACAAAGCACCAATAAGTGTGCATAGATTTCATAGTTCAGAAAACAAAACTTAAGTGCCGAATACTGAGGTGATGATGTCCAGTGTATGACCAAGCTCGAAACATCCTTCTTCTGATCAAACTTATTAAATAGATTGAATAATGTTGGAGAAATTTTCAGAAGTTGATACTTGGCTTCTTGTTTGTCCTTCAATTTGCAGAGGCAAGGGTTCCTTTTCAATCAAGGATGAAGACTTAGAAATCCTTAAGTATTATACTTTCTTCACTCAGGTCGAGAGCTCATAATTGTTGAATTGAAGGAATATTTCCAAACAAAAGTTCGGGCTTCTGAAAAATTACTATTGATTTTGATCCCCTTAAATTGTGATATGCTGAACCCAGAATTCTGATTTGATTGAAAGATAACTATGCTTGGTGAGGGCTATTAGATTAGGCCCACACACCTCCAGACCAAGGAATATATATGCCCTTTAAAAATCTTCGCTTTCTTTAGATAAGATTTAAGCCTAGTCACAGATACTATGAGTAGAAATCATGTCCGTAATGAGACCTAGATATAGGTCCGAGAACAGCCCTTAATGGTAGTTTTTAAAGCAGTCTCAATTTATTAGGAAAAGAGATCCAAGCCTCGGGAAACCTTCTCAAAAGATATCAGAGCAATAGCTTTAAGAAAACAGGTTTGAGCTTCAATCAGACATCAAGGATTAACTCTTTGAGTTGTGCGAGATAAATCACAGAATTGCAGTGTTTATCCAATTAAGAGCCTTCGGGAAGATGAAACCTCAAAACTGAGAGTAACATACCTCAGAATAGACTCAAATCAACACAGAAGAGAAAGACAATTTAGCCCAGGTATGCCTTTTGATCTGTCCATCATAGGAGATTGTTCACGCCTCAGAATATAATAGGATCGAGACAGTAGAAGCTTTCAACTGAGCCTATAAATGATCCCCAAGATTTGGCCTCCATCATAAGAATAATCATTCTGCACCTGGCCTCAGAAGATAACTTCATAAGATCTGCATGACAGAGTGATTGCTTTCTTCCATTCTCTTGCTGGAACTTGTCCTCGTCCCAACTCTGATACCATGTTAAAATTTGAGTTAACATGTTCTCTGTTTTATTTAGTCACTTCATTATCAATTCTATTAGACCATAAACCATCAGTAACTAACGAAAGAACATCAAATGAAAGTGCAGAAGACAAGCCAAGCCAAAAGACACAAAGATATGGCACAAACCAGGGAAAAACTCCAAGATGGGGAAAACCCTTGATCAGTTCTTATTATTATTATTATTATCAAATGTTCAGCAGAGGAAGAGAGAGTACAATCAAAGATTTCCCAATATGAGGATCAGTACCACTGTCCAATCTTCAAGGAAACTGCCTCTTCAAGACTGAGTTCTGGTTAGGTTTTACTTCATGTTGATGCAACTCACTTACTCACCCTCAGTTCTTATTTCAGGGCAGCGGCTTTCCTTCACAAGAATTTGTGCACTTTAGTTAGTAGATCTGGGTTGATGTATAAGCCTTTCAGTAAGGGTTGATGTAACAATTGATTCTAAGTTACTGAAAACATCTTTAGAGGTCCCACAAACACCGTTCCACATTTTGATTATTAAAATGGAAGGGGAAACATCATTAAAACACAACTCAAACATTTCGGTGTCATTTCCATTTTTTAGAAACATCATTTCAACATCCAAAAACCAGTCCCATGTTTTGGCCTCACATGAAAAGTTGTCATTGCTGAAAAAATTCAAACATATACGGCTGTGTTTTGAGCTGAAAACATTCATTAAAACACCCACCAATAAAGGGAAAAATTACCTTAAGGCATCTATACTAACTCTAACCCTAAAAGTGAACCTCTAAACTTATAATCATTACCTCTTGGGCCTCCTTTAAGCATGCCAATGCTCAATACTTTCCAAGTGTTTTTCTTATAGGAGAGAGAAGTTGGTATCAGACGGTTCTATTCTTGAGGATTTGAAGTTACCTTTTAGTTCTAGTTGCATTTGAACATCTTGTTGTTTCATCATTTGAGAGTTATCCTTGAGAATATGCAAGACCTCTAGTGTTGACAGCAATTGATCTGCAATGTCTTGAACTCTGGAGCTACATGGAAAACAGTGCTCTTTCTAGACCAATTTCCTGGGCAACAAGCAAGTGCTTTGTTTTATGCTTGCATCTTGACTCCACCTCTCAATTCATATCTTCTATTAGTTAGTACACATATAGAGTCTAATATTTGGTGGATTGATGTTGGACCTGAGATCTACTGTCTCTTAAGTCAAAGACATTATGGCTCATTATGTATTTTATGATGTTATATAAGAACATCTATAACTGCAGTGCCTTGTACTTCTGTTCTCCCTCCCATTTTGGGAAACTTATGACTTGCGAGAGCAAAGGTATGAACTCATTGAGTTAGTATTTCTTGTCTAACTTGAACTTAATGAAAATTTTGTTTAGCCTCAATAGCAAAGGTGCCTAATGTTTGGAGCCATTGCATTCACAAGACCACTAAATCTATTGGTATTGCAGACATATATGTTACTAGCTGGTGATCCCCCATGACTAGCGTGCGCAGATGAACATATAGATAAATAGATAGTTGTCTCCTCGCTGTTTAGTTTTCAGTTTTTTTGAAATCTTTCTGTATATGTCTCTCCCCACCTTTTCATATCTACTTTTGTTTCCCTTTCAATGCAACTTGGATTTGATTGTTGAATATGGTTGTCATTGTTGTCTTACTTGGTCAAACTTGTTGGTGTTATCCCCAAGTCATAGAACTCTCACCTTTAGGCCATGTGTCATGTGTCATCGTGTCTAACCTAAGGCACTCAAGGGAAACATGTCCTAATTAGGACACATATCACTTGTGTATCAAACACTCAAGTCATGCATGTCCCAATGTTGGCCATTGACTAATGTCCACGACATTAGAATTGGTTTGTTAGGTTCAAATTACCAATCCCTCAATCTTAAAATACCAGCCCTACAATGGGTCATTTTATAATGGTAATCCTCTTTAAGAAACCTCTGTCATGCAGATAGAAGCAGCATCTGGATATGTCAAACACTCAAGTCATGCATGCCCAGTGTTGGCCAATGACTAAAGTCCACTATATTAGAATTGGTTTGTTGCGTTCAAATTACCAATCCCTCCAGCTTAATGTACCAGCCCTGTAAAGGATCACTTTTGATAATGGTGATCCTCTTTACGAGTTCTCTGCCACACCGACAGAAGCAGCATCTGGATTAAATACATTCAAGGATGAAGGAGAGTGGAAGTGTAGTATCAGTAGTGGTGATACTCATACTTTTGATTATGAGATCCATGAGGACAAGTAGTGAAAATCTTCTACCCTATTTACTATTTTCCATTGACACTCCCATCCATCATCGTATCTTTGTAATACATTTTGATGGCAAACTACAGTTCATGGTTCCATATGTAGGATCTATGGGGTATTCTTCTTTGTTTGATTCATTGCAGTTCTATTTTCTAAATGTTCAAATACTTCACATTTTTATGTCTTTATTTTATTTATGTCGTTTTGATTCTATTTATTTTTTTAATATATGTGTGTTGGTGGTGTGTCCCTCGTGTCTTGTTTCACAGGGCATACATGTCCGTGAAGAACACCCATGTCTCCATGTCCTAGTGTCACGTGACTTAAGTTATTAACTTATTCCTTATGCAACTCTCAACTTGCAATATGATGTCCAACTCTAGAGGCTTGTTGATCTCCAATGTCAATTTTAGGATTGAAGGCAATTTCAAGAGGTTGTCAATGTCCTCATAAAATATATATGGTTTGTACAGTTTGAACGAATCCGCAATTAAGAGTTAACAGCTTTCCAAGATAGTAATAAATCCAACTTGAACAAATTACTGTCCCATTTCTTCGAATAGTCCATATCTTCACTGGTTCATCTTGACCAGTGTCCCTTAAACCCCTCCTCCTTTCGCATATTGCAACTCACGTTCAATCCAATGCTTCTCATGTTGGACTTATACTTCTATAATCCAATGCTTCTCATGTTGGTCTTATACTTCTATTGCATTTCAACCTAGTTACCAATAGCTGCTAATGCATGTAAAGTAGCCAATTCTAATGAAGAGTGAGATTCAAATCACAAGCATTCATCAAACGAAGATATGTGCCTCTGAATTATGGAAATATACAATACAACAAGAGACCTCCATTCTGGCTCAATCGACTGCTGTGGGTGGAGGATCAACTGCCTGTGCAAGGAACAATGCTGGAACCAACACTGCAGCGCCTTGGCATTAACTAAGGCGAAGACAATGAACGGAAAAGACAAGATAGAGGCCGTAGCACTGAGTGATATCATCGATCATACCAATGGAAGACATAGATAGCGAAGCTAGTTATCAATGTTAATCTTTTTTGTTATCAGACAAACCTGATTTGACTAGTTTACATACTGGACAATCTATGAACCCAGGCGTATTGACAGCATTTCTTGTGAAAGGCTCGACGCATGTTTAATAAGGGCAAAAAACTATGTTTTCAACGAAGACCTGGTATGGGAACCCCAAATAATGAGTGAAGGGGACTAAATTAGATATCACCAAATCTGATTTTTCAAAGAAAAATATGTGTTACCTCTTTATCTTCCTCTGTGAAGTTCACCGCGCGTTCCGCCATGGGTTTCCGTCCCAAAAATGGCATCGCCGACCTGCAGTAACTTTCACAGTCTAGTGAAGCTCGCAAGTTTCCCTCTCCGATCTTAAACTCAAACCTGAAATTTCCAGTTAAAAGAAAACCCTTAATCCATCCCAAAAAAGATAAAAACCTAGGACCAACACTTGGGGTGCTAAATGCCGGCGCCGTCTAGTCAATTAAACTCAAGGAATTAAAAACATCTTTAGAGGGTAGCAACTCTTGTCCTTCGTATTGAAGTACAATGGAGGTGGAGATACGCATCGTTGAAATGTTTTGAGGTTGTGTGTTTTTCTTAAATATTTAGGTTTTGGTTCAATATATTGAAAAACCAAATATAAAAGAAGAGGGGTATATAGTTTAATTAAATTAAAAAAATAAATATAAAATTTTTATCATTAAAAAAAATATAATAATAATAATAATAATTAATGAAATATTGTATTATTGAATGTTATCATCAAAAATTAAAGAAATATGATAACTAGTTCGTATTGAAGTACAATGAAGGGAAAACATTCATTGTTAAAATGTTTTGAGGTTGTGTTTTTTCCTAAATAAAATAGGTTTTGGTTGAACATATTAAAAAAACCATATATAAAACAAAGGCCATATGGTAGCTAGTACATGCATGTAGTTTAAATATAGTTTAATTAAACTAAAAAAATAATAAATAAATTATATTACAAAAAATAAAAACAACTAATAAATATTGTATTGTTGAATGTTATCACCAAAAATTAAAAATATGATTAACTAGTATTGTTTATATATAAACATATATACGTTGTAATATATATGTTTATTTTTTATATATATATTTTATGTGTTCATAATACCAATTTGGTTGTCTTGACTTTAAAAAATGGATATTATTATTTTTTTATTAATATATATAATTTTAATAATTAAATTTATTAAATATGTTTTTAATATAATAATAAGTCATCTTAAATTGAAAACATGGAGGAAAAACTATAATGGATGGAAAAAAGAAAAAAAAGGAAATAAAACTAAAAACAAAAAAATAGTAACTAATAGAAATGGAAATTATTAAACAGCACATAATAAGACTTCAACCAATCACCTTACAAATAAATAAATTTAGATAATAATAAAAATTGACAAAAATTGAATTCTTAATGTTAGACTATGGATAAGCGGCAGAAATATTTGGTCAAAGACAAACTAATACACAGTCAAAACGAAACAGAATGCATAATATCATACCTGCGGCAAGTATAATAACTAAAGTCATTTACATTAACTTTGTATTTAAAAACAAGCAATACATAGTAGCTAGTACCTGCAGCATAGTTTAAATAAGAAAGAGAAAAAATAAAATTATTTAAATGTCCACGAGGCTAAAGGTAGCCTTTGTGGGACAGATTGCTTCTTCACCTGGTTGATGTATTCGGCCCTTTTCCTATGAAGCCTCACAATAAACGCTCCCAACTTCTCGACAAACCCCTCACTAAATAGATTATCCCAAGAGCTAGTTGCCCGAATATTTGCATAACTTTCCCTGTTGTCTTTTAAGGTCTCACATTCTAAAATGAAATGCTTTTGTGTTTCCACTTTTTCGAAAGAACAAAAAATACATTCTCTTTCCTCCCACACTTCTTTTGGTCTTTTCCAGCGCCTTGTTTCACAACGGAGTTAATGAGAATTAGTCCTTAACTTAGCAATAAGAATTTTAGCTCTCCAAGAAATATTGGCCTTTGTGTACGCCTTTTGTTGATGATTATGAGTGGCATTAAACACTTCAATATAGTACTTTTTCTTTATCTCTAACTCCTTATCCCAAGTACGCTTATGGAACTTATCCATAACAAAAGTTTTTATCTCTCTACTGTTTATAGGACACATGTTCAAGCAAATACCTCATTTACTAAACCATTTGTTATTTTGTTGCATCCTATTCTTTTTTTCTTTTGCACAATATGTCATAAAAGACAACCTTAGGCCATTTTCCCTCTTCCATTCGCTCAATTTTTTTTAAATACATTATGACTCGCACCAGCATTTGCTTCAATAAGAGCACCGTCTGTTTCACTTAACAAGATAGCGTAAGGAACTGCACTTTTAATTTTGAATTTGTTTGTAATCAAATGCTTCTGAATTTTCTCAATTTGTTTCCACTACATGTCGGATGTATTGTGGGCCCACAGTTCACAACCATAGAGAATCATTGGAATCACTAGAAGCCCAGAAAGAGTTTGAGTGGTTTTCCAGTCCCATAACTCTGCCTCTCTATGCCTATTTTGAAAAGCATAAAATGCTTTCCAACCCCCCAAAATTATTTTCTTTCTACAACCATCCTAGCTTAGATTTTTGTTGAAGTCAATTATGAGGTATTTGTAATCCACAACTTCTTCCATAATGTTGCCTTCAAAGTATAACTTATGCTGGTTATTTTTCTTTTTTTAAAGAAAACCACTACTTTCATTTTGCTGATATTGACCTGCATCCCCACCCTTGTACAAAAATGCTCAAGGGATAGTAAGTGCTCTTACAAACCAAACACAGATTTAGCAATCAGAATAAGGTCATATGCATACAAAAGAATTCTTATAACAAACTTGCCCAAATAGATACCATCGCCCCCTTGCGAATTTACCCACTCCTCAAGCTTGTCGATATATAAACCAAAAAGGGGATAGTTAAATTAAAGTAAAAATATTGAATTTAAGTTAGTGTTAAGCTTTAGAATCTAGTCAATTTAGGTTTTATTGATTAGTAAATTGAATCATTTAGTTAATTGTAATTATGCATTGTGCCAGTGGAGAATCCAATTATTCGAATAATGGAGAAATCTCTAGAAGATTCTCCCATAATTAGAACATGTTACATGTTGTTAGAATTGTTTGCATTGATTAGACTATGTTGGTTGGAAGTTCTTATATTTTAAGAATTTGTTCAACAATAATCAAATCATATATATGTAATAGTTTGTTGGCCTGGTGAACGTAAGTGTGTATGTGATGCAGAGTCCTAAGTGAGCGATTGTCTCACTAGAGAGTTGCATCCTTCTTAAATTATGTCTTTCTAATTTTGTGTTGGTATCATAGCGAGGTTGTGAGACTAAGGGTTGTGAGGCTTAGACAAGTAAGTCTGGTGTGGTGAAATCGTGTTGGTGAGGCTATTGCGGTTGTGCGAACATAGAAGGAGTTGTGTATGCATGTTGACATTAAAGATGAGCTAAAGGGTGAGTTTGGTGTGCAAGGAGGCTAAGCTTCGCAATGTGATTGGCAAGTGACTGAACTCTTGAAGTTGTGCATTGAAACTTAGGTGCATCTATGTGTTCAGAAGAGTGAAGTTTGTGTTGTCTTCCATTTTTTAGTTGTTGAGGAGGACATGTTGTTTGAGTAGTCGATTGGCATCCATTTGGAGGAAGTCAAGTTTAAATACCGAGGCTAGTGTATTATTTTTTGTTTGCTTTGATTGTACTGTCATTTCAACCCACTATAAATTCAATCAATCAAGGTCTAAGGGAGAGGGGCCTCCTCCCTACACAATTGTCCTGTTTAAAGGTGGACTGCGAATGTGCCCAATGTGTTAGTTGTAGATTATTGCATGGAGAGTCTTGTATGATTTCCACAATTGTTCCAAAAGGTATAAGTATTTGAATCAAGTACACAAGGATAATTAAAACACCTCTCCTTCACATATTAAAACGCTCCTCTCATATTTGGTACTGCTTCTCATATTCCAGCAGACCCATATATTATTATTATTAATTCATTGGTTTGAATTCTGACCCTTTGAAATAAAGTTTAGAATTAGTAGAAGTATGTGTATAATGTCTCATATACTAGCAAAGGTCTCTTGATTAGGTGGAGAAGCAGTTTCATAATTAAACAGTTCATGTCGATTGTCATGAAATACTCAATCATCAACCCATCAACAGAGACCTTCAACAAGAAGCCCGCAAATCAAAGTGTGGAATGAGTGTGATGTAGCATACTGAAGTAGTGTAAAGAATTTGTGGGACATCCAATAGGACCATTGTGCATGGGATTGTCCACCATAAGTAAGAGTGTTGAAATAGGTGCATTCAAATGCTCTACAAATCACATGAATTGTTCTTTTCTCCTTTGATATAAAATTAAAGTGTTGTGTGACGTTGTTGTGCTTGCTTCGAAATTTGTTGCTACGAAAGTGCATAAATTTGGTTTGATATTGCTTGAAAAAAAAATTGTATTTTGCTTTTTGTAAGGGTGCTTAAAAACATTGAGATGGCTAATCCTCTAACATAATCATACCTAAATGAAACAACCAAGTTGGATGGTGCCAATTACGTGAATTGGAATTTAAGATGCAAACATTGATGGAGAGATGCAATGTTGAGTCGATATTGAGTGGTGATGAAGTAAAGACAGAGGTGGTTGTAGGAGTTACAGCTACATCAATTCATGATTAGGATAAGCAAGAGACTAAGGCGAAAGTGTTGATGTGAACGTTTGTAAAAGAAAACATTATACCATTATTAGAGGCTTGAATACGTCAAAGGAGACCTAGAAGCCACTCGAGGACTTTTACAAATTGAAGATACAAATCGACTTTTGTCCCTTAAGAGTAAGATTATTTCTATTAAAATGGAAGAAAATGAAAGCATCAGTAATTTTATTTCAAGAATTAAGGATTTTAAAGATAAACTCGAAAATATCAATGAAGTTGTATCTGGGACTGACCTAGTCACTATAACTTTAAATGGAATGTTAGATGAGTATCAAATGTTCATCATGTATTGCAGCAAAGGAGAAGGCTCCTAGTGTTGATGAGTTGGCAGGTATACTCATGTAGGAGGAAGAAAGGCAAAGGAATCTTAAGCCTCAAACTTCTAACTTATCGCAAATGGCAAGAGGGAAACCACATTTCAGGAGGAAGCCTTAGGAAGATAATAAAGGAGGAAAGTCACCACAAGGAAAGCAATTAGTTGGTAAGCCACCATTTGCAAAATTACAACCAAGTATTACGTCTCTGAAGGTCGATCTTAAATGCCATTATTGTGGCAATTTTGGACACTACTCTAGATACTACATGAAAAGGAAATTCCATGAGCCTAAACATAGAAATAAGAGACACACTGGTAATTTTGTTGATAAAGGAGAAACAATGAATGATAGTGTCAACAACTTTAGACTATTTGTTATAGAGGTTGCACTATCTATTGAAATTGATGATCCAAATATTTGGTTTGTTGATTATGGAGACTCCATTGATATGTCATGTAATAGGCATTGGTTTGAGAACTTTCATGAAACTAACAATGGTACGAATATATATCTTAGATATGATAGTGCACACGAAATTAAAGGGTATGATGATGTGCCAATGACATTACCCAGCGGTTGTGTTAAACTAATCCACAATGTGATGTACGTGTTTATTAGTAAGAAGAATTTAATCTCATTCTCTACTATAATTGATCAGGGCTTGAAGGTTGAATTTGTAAATTCACATTGTGTAGTGAAAGACATGCGGGATCACTTCAAGGTCATTGCAACAAGAGTTAGAATTCGAGGTTTATATAAGCTCAACGTGACAACTAAAAGTCATCAAGCATTGGCATCCACAACAATGACAACAGAGACTCTTTGGCATTAAGTTATGACCGCATTAATCATCATGATCTATTACTACTTCAAAAACGAAGTATGGTAGAAGGGCTTCTAATACTTAAGAATGAATATTTAGCATTTGAAGGGTGTGCATTAGGGAATATGCATAAGGAGAGTTCCCTAATCATATAGATAAAAGGAAAAGGGATGTCATAGAATTTGTGCATACAAATATATGTGGTCCTATGTAGACTAGATCATTGGGTGGAACATATAACTTCTTGATATTTTATTAATAATTGTATGAAATATACATGGGTATACTTCATGGGAAAGAAGAGTGATGTATTTGAATATTTCAAGGAGTTCAAATCTATGGTTGAAAGCAAGCAAGAAAATACATCAAGATCCTTCGATCTGATAAATGGAGAGAATATATTTCAAATGAATTCATCAAGTACTATAAATCCCACGGAATTGTACAACAATACATAGTACCACATACTCCACATCAGAATGCAATAGTAGCTGAAAGGAAGAACAAAATTGTGGTCAACTATGCATGGAGCATGTTAAAAGGTAAAAATATCTCCAATTTTTTGGGGCAAAACTGTTAATATTGTTTTTTACTTGAAAAATAGAAGTCCAACTAAAATTTGAGAACATAAGACTCCTTTTGAAGCATTTTATGGTTATAAACCAGCAGTAAGCCATCTGAGAATCTTCGTTAGCAAATAACTATCTCATGTTCCAAAAGAAGACAAGAGGAAACTGTTATAGACATATTTGGGCACAACAACCCCAAACTCATATATAGACGCATTAGGTCTCATCAACCTCAAACTCATATGTAGACGCATTAGGGCTCATCAACCCCTAAAAGAGTTGTTTCATACCCTTGAAGAACTAAGTCATCTGAATACATCATTCCCCAAAAGTTCCATCTCAGAGTTCATACAGAAAGTGCCTAAACTGAACCATATTTGAAAGCCTTGTGTTAGGGAGAGATGCATACTGCCTGCTACACTACCAAAGTGTGATGCATCCTGTTTATGCCTTCTATAGGGTGCGATGGGTGAGGATAGACAAATTTTCAGGACAATTTGTTAGTTGATTGCTCATGGAATCTTCTAGAAACTTCTCCTGTGCCACTTGCCTATCCAAATTCACCCAAGGATGAATAAGGGAACTAGGAAACCATCTCCAATTCCCCTCCCTTGTGGAACTAATTTCAACAAATGGAGTGACATTCATCATCCCCACTAATGACTCATCTTCTTGCAATCATCTATAAAAGGATCTCCCATCCAAGAGATCAGAGGGTTGAATTGCTATGAATTGCAAGTAAGTGCTGCTAGTATTGGTATTAAGGAGAGAGCATTGTATTCTAGTTGGTGTGTTCTTGCTAATTCATGAGGTGAAGAAGGATTGAAGCTGGGAGGATGGCGCTGGATTAGACAACTGGGTTGTAACTCTCCTTATTATTAATAAATTTTTTCAAGTTTTTTCTCAATTGATTGTGTAATTGTGAATGCTTTCATTTATTCATTATATATCTGATTTGATAATGTTTATGTTGTAATAGATCACGATGCTTTGACGGTTCTTTGTTGTTGTACTTGTACAGGTACTCTCCAAGCGTGTTAAGTATGGGGAGGAGTTATGGGATCTGCCAAAGGAGAGGGAGATCAGGCAAGGGATCAAGCGAAAGTTCGAGGTTGGTTTCTACAATCTTTCTCTTATCGATTACACATAGGAAAGATCATTAAATTGCTTTAAATTGTTGTTTCTATGGTCGCTGCCAAACCTAGAGGGTTAGTCATTCAACAAGACACTAATTTTTCCAGAAACAAATTGGTGACTCCACTGGGGAAACCAAAAGTTTGTTTGTTGTTATTATTTGTTTTATGTTCAATTTTATAAACTATAGATAGAGTCTGAAGCTAGCCAAGTAGCTTTCGAACTACTCTTGCTTTGCAATTGCATAGTAGATAAATGCTGGTTCAGTCAATCTCTGGTTTAGTTTATGAATTAAACATTTGACTTGCAACACACATCTAGATGCCCTTTTGGTAGCTTGGTAACCTCTAAGGACATTCCATCATACTTTGCTTATTATTGTTCATCAAAACCAAGCTTGATTCATTGAAAACTACTCCACATTTGAGCCAAAACCATTTTCAGTAGTGCTCCCTAGACCATCACACTGTCTTCCACTGTGACTCCGTATGCATCTCACCTCCCGAGTGTGAAAAGTGAGATGCCTCTCACTTCTGCAAAGGCTAGGTGTGATGATTGATTGAACTCATTTTCCCATCTAGGACTTGAGGGTTTTTTACTTCTTTTCAATCTTGTTTGGTTGTTTTGCTGAATATGAACAATGTCTCTTCACTGAAGCTTACTTGCATCATTTAGACCAGCCTCAATTTACATTAGGATTAGTGAATGTTTTTGTGTATTTGTTCCTCATTTACAATCCTTTGTCGAAAAGTGTTTTAGTCGATTTGTCGCTTCGATATAAAAAGTGTCGTAAATTGTCATTTTTTGTCGAAAAGAGAAGTGTCGTAAAATATTCCTTCCCTTGATAATCGGTTAAACTTTTCTCGATGCATTTGATTTGATTTGTTTACATTCAAAGTGTCGAAAGCATATTTCTTCAAACTTGAAAGTGTCGTTTTGAGTCTTCCTTTCCCTTTTTGAAGAAAAAATTGTCGAAAATGTCATTTTGAGTGCAATATTTTAGGTCTTTGTTACATTTTGTTTTCCTTTTTGCATAATTCACATTAAGGAAAGCGAAAACAAATACATGCATATGCATTTTGCATTTTGGTTTGTATGTAAAAATATGATTTAGGGAAAATGCATTAGTGAGTGCTCTTTGATGTTTGCTTTAGAAAGTGCTTCTATGCTCTATCCTTTATAGTTAGGATTTTTCATTGGTCAAATAAACAAAAGATTGTTTATTATTGTAGATTGCATCTTTGGGAATTTCAAATCATACATCACATGGTGAACCATCAAAGGTAAACTTTTAAGAAAGATCAACTTTAAAATGAACTCCAATGAACTTAACAACGCTTTGGAATCTAACACAACATATTTAGAGGTCTAGGTTAGAGACGTGTTCCGGCGTCGTTAAAACTAGTGGCTATCGTTTTCATTGCAGGTTGGGTGATTCCTCCTCTTTGATACGACAAGTACTGGCATAGATTTGTGTTCGCCATACCGTCATGTATATATTGGGAGACCACAATAGGCTTAAATCCTTTATCCATAGGAAACCGAGTCTGTCGCCTTATTGATCACAATGCACTGAACACAACATTCGGGAAGATTGACTACAATACATATGTCCTTGGTAATTTCTCTTTAATTTATCACCAAGGTGTATATTGCAATTTTGCGATTGGTCTGGTAAACCTCTTTGTCTAGATTCTCCAGAGTAGTCACTTTCGTTCCTTTTTGACTCTCTAAAAAAAAAGGTCCATTTGAGCACTTGTCCTTCAGGCTCATTAAAAATCGAAGGCGACTATAGTCATCTTTAGCTTTTTCTCGACTCTTTAAAACTGAAAAAGCAAAGTTGTGTCCAAGTGTCGTTAAAATAAATGCCACGAAAAAACATATTTTTTCCCTTAGTTGATTTTTAAGTTGATCAAGTAATCCGCAATCGTGGAAGAAAGTCAATCAAAACCCCGTCATTCACGGATATTAGCGAGTCAACCGTCTTTGCCTCCAGAAGCGAAACCAATTCGGACAAAGCGGTCTCATTTAACTGATTCTAGTTCATCTGGATTATTTGGAACATTCGTTTCAACATCGTCAAAGACTCCAGTTACTCCAATTATTTCTAGTACACCTTTAAAGTGTAAGTTTTACAGTTACCAGAGGACATTAGAACTCATCCTAGTGTAACAGTAAACACTTTTGAACCTGAAAACAACTCCATCTAGAGTTGGTCCGAAACCCATCCCAGTTCAAACCAAGGTTACATTTGAACCAGGAGTTGTTCAAGAAACTCCCTTTGAGACTGAAGTTCATTTACCTGAACATCTGGACTTTGAATTTTAGTATCTAGAAGTTATCACACCTCCAGCATCTGTCACTGAAACTACAGCTTCTTTGGCTCCAGAAATATTGTACGAACCTAACGATCAACTTCTTCCACCTGGTCTGATTGCTATAGAGGAGATAGTAGAGGATCCTCCATCTGACACCCCGGTTCATTTTGGAGCTGGGATTAATTTGTATCCTGCTACTCCTCAATTTGCTTCATTTAATCCTGCTTCGTCGTGAGTTCCTGTCGAATCATTAGGAGAGCTTTTGGATAAGTTAACAATGTTTGAACAACCATCAACATCTAGGAATGTACCATTTGATGCAGCTGCGACATAATCTTCTATTGCTACTCCTTCAATGTTTACTGGTACACCTGAGTCACATCTATATGGTTCATCATCCGTTCTGGTTGGTTACCAATCACTAGCTAGAACCCACTCAGGGGTTGCTTCGGCACCATGGTCTACTCCCATTTACTCGTCCATAATTCCATCTGGTTTTTCTCACATGGAAACTCAGCAATTTGGTCCTACATATCAGTATCAATTTGGGCAAACTAGTAATCAAAGACCGATATATCCTTTAAACATTGGACTGCCGCCATATGGAGAGTAGTATGCTTACTCACTGTTTCCTCCTTTTTTTTTTGGGGGGGGGGGGGGGCAACCAAAAGAGAGTTCTCACAGTATTAAGGTTAAACTGGAATTACAACTAGTGGTTGGATACCCATATTTCTAGATCAACCAAAGGTTGTATATCCAACACAACTAATCCAACCTATGTCGAATATTCCCACTACACCTGTCGTTACGACTATGCCACAGTCATAAGTGCAACCTGTTGTGTCTCAACCTCAACCTGTTCCTTTTGCCTCGCAACCTCATGTTTCAAGGTAAAAGGCTCCATTTTCTCAGGTTGTTATACAATAACCACTTGTTTCTAGGGCTCAACCACAATCTCAGGTTAGTGCTCCTTTATTTGGAACGACTCAGGCACAAACGGGTATAGCTAATCCGCAAATTGGTCAATCTTCCGGTACTGGGCAACAACAAATGGTCCAACAACCGTGGCTATCACAATATCAACAACCTCAATTTCAGCAAACCCAACCTCAGTTTGGACTTGGTTCACAAGCTCAAACTGGATTTGGTCAATATCAAGCCTACCGGGGACCTGAGCAATAAGGCTTTGTGGGGTATGGACAACCACGTTTCCAAACTGGTTATCAAAAACCCCCCTATACTGGTTATTTCCAACAATCGTATCAAGAATACCAGGCACAGATGCCCTATGCTAGTATGCAAAGACCTATTGCTCAGGCGATTCCATCTTATCCTGGGTATGCTCCACCCAACCTGAATCAACAGTTGCCATTTATAGCAACTCTAGAACTACCAAATTTGAACCGGCTCACAAATGATCCAATTGTGTACGCCCCTTGGTGGCCAGTGATTCGACATAAACTCCCATTTGACATTTCAAAGTTCAATGGAAATCCAGGAGAAGACTTGTCGAATCACGTAATGACTTTTCATTTATGGTATTCATCTAACACCTTGAATGATGATTCGATTAGACTTCGTTTTTTCTAGAGAACGCTTACTGGTCCAGTAGCAAAATGGTATATTGAATTGCCTAGAGTTTCTTTTGATAACTTCACCATTCTTGCCACTACCTTTCTAACCCACTTTCAGTTACCTATCATGTACAAAATTGGAATAGAACTTCTTACCAACTTTAAACATACTACTTCCACTCACACATCCAATCATATTCATGAGTGGCGGTGTCGTTGTTGAATGGTATAGACATATGTTCCTGATCAGCTTTTAGCTGAGTGGTTTTTTAAGTCCTTATTGCCATCTATCACTGAGGATGTGGTGAAAGGAGGAGTTGTCACAGAAGAGCAAGTCATTGCTCGTTCCAATATTTGGATCTGATTTATATGCAATCAGACACACACTACAACAAGATTGCTGACGCTCCTAGACCAGCTTTTACTATTCCTCCCCCTCCAAAATCAAGTAGGGGCTCTCATGGCGGTGACGGCGTGATTGGTTCCATGAGCATGCAAACGACGAGAGGACCATATGGTCAAGCTCTTGCTATTTCTAGTCAAAATGCAAATACATCCGAAAATATTCCTGCCTCTGAGATTAATGCCGTGTCATCTGACAAGGGCAAAAATCAAAAGCAACTAGGAGGCAAGAAGAAGGGGAAAAATAATAAGAAGAAACGGGAGGATTCCACTCCTGAAAAATCTGAAACCCCTACTAGGACAAAGAAACCTTGTTATCCATGTTTAATATGCAATGACAAGCATTTTACGAGAGATTTTATGCATCGAACTGAGGTTTCTAAACTGTTAAAGGCTTTGAATACCTCAGCGATGTTGACAGATCCGTTTCGAACCCAGAAACACATATTGTTGCCACAGATAATGCTTCCACATCCCACATTCTTATGTTATCCATCGCAAATAAGCAAAATGATGTTTTGGTATCGACAAGGAATAAAGATTACGGGAATCTGTTGTCGTCGAACAACCAGGCTATTGATCAGCCTAGTACTTAGACTACGACTTCATCAGAAGTTGTTCCACCGATTATTCTTGAATTAACAATTAAGCCACCAAAGGGAGTCGTACATAAATCGACATTTAATCCTCGTGCTCAAGCAGCCCAAAATTATAATATCGTGGAGGATCTAGCTCAATCGCCTTCCGCTATGTCGACACTTGAGGTATTGAAAAATTGTCCCTCCCAAAAGTAGGCTTTGTTATTAGCGATAGGTGGAATCGATCCTACAGACTCCAATCTTGTGGTCTTTAATCATACTGGATATACACCTTAGTTACCAGCTCAACTCACTTTCCTTATACAGGTAAAAGCCCTCAATAAAAATGTTCATCGAACCATCAGTGGTGAGGGGGCATCTAACTGTATTATGTTAATGAGTTGCTGGAAAACTCTTGGTTCAGCACCCTTGTCGTGATCACCAACAACACTAAAAGCTTTCGATGGAAGAACGTACACTCCATACAGGATTTTAAATAGTTTGCAAGTAGAAATAGGGGGCAAAACAGTAGATATTGAAGTCAAGGTCGTTGATGGACTCCTTGATTACAATATTTTACTAGGAATGCCTTGGGTTTATGCTATGGCCGCAGTTGTGTCCACATACTTTCGAACGATTGCATTTCCCTTCAAAGGTGGAATCGGAGTCATCGACCAACTAGCTTTTTTTGCTAATAGTTCACAAGCTACTGGAAGCATTCCATTGATACATGGAAATTCACAATTGCTTCAAAATGTTGGAGTAGGCCTCCTAAAAGATCCTTCCTTGCTGGGTACTTTTTCCCTCCCATATCCATCTGGTTTCGCGGAAGTGGCCACAGTGGAAACCTGCAACGTGATCTCTTCTACATCATTTGAGTTTAAGAAGAGTTCCAACTATTTGAGAGTGATGATCATCGTGAGGTATTGCCGCCAAGCCCCATCAAATCTTTGTAGCAATCAATCTACTGGGCTTGTGCGGCAAACCTGAATTCGCACTCGACGAGTGTTTGGGTAGATAGGTCTTTAGAATATGGCACCTCTTCTGATCCTTGGTCTCATACACATTCTACAGACAAAGGAATCATCCGATCAATGATGATAGGGGAGACACCGTGGGAAGATTATCATCATTGTTCCCACCTTCGAGATGACAATGAAGATTATTCAAAAGAACTCAATCACCCTTCAATCGTTGATTTTTTATTGAAATCTGTAAATGCAGTTGATTCTGAGCGAAATCTGTCTAACATTGAAGAAACTATCTCCATAAATATTTCGACCAAACCCAATGTTGTAGAAAATATTCACGTCGACAAATCTTGTTCTCCATCAGAACTAGATAGTTACTGTGCTCTTTTTCACAAATTCAGAGATGTCTTTGCATGGTCTTATGAAGAAATGCTAGGCATTAACTCCAACATTGTTGAACATGAAATCAAGATGTACCGAGATCTCAAACCAGTACGACAACGATTTCGACCTGTTCATCCAAAGAAAGTCGCTTCTATTAAAGCAAAAGTTGAAAAACTTTTGCATTCTAGCTTCATTTACCCTGTACCTCTCACTGACTGGGTATCAAATATTGTTCCTGTGATGAAAAAACAAGGGATGATAAGAGTGTGCGTCAATTATAGGGATGTAAATGAAGCATGTCTGAAGGACAACTATTCTACATTCTTTATTAACCAGATTATTGATGAATGTGAAGGATGCAAAATCTTTTCATTCATCGATGGATTTTCTAGCTATAATCAAATCAATCTTCGCCCACAAGAACAATAAAAAACTGCATTTATATGTCCGTGGGGCACATTCGCATATCGTAAATTACCTTTCGGTTTGAAGAACGTAGGGGTGACATTTCAGAGGGCAATGAATTATGCCTTCCATGGCATCAAACACATAGCTCAACCATATCTTGACAATCTGCCTGCTCATTCGCGAAAACGAATTGATCATCCGCAACATTTGAGAGCCATATTTTTGCATTGTCGACACTACAAGATTAGACTCAATCCACACAAATGTGTGTTTTGTGTCAGCTCTGGTCGTTTACTTGGCTTTGTAGTTTCTAAGAACGGAATTCGACTCGATCCAATAAAGGTTTAGGCAATACTTGACATGCCTCAACCTTCAAATCTGTTACAAATCTAGAGACTTCAAGGGAAGGCAAACTTTCTGAGGAGGTTCATTCTGAATTATGCTGAGCTAGCTAAAGGTTATACACGTATTTGAAGAAAAGGGTACCCGTCCATTGGGATTAGGTTGCGCAAGCTTCCTTTGATGCTCTCAAAGATTCACTGATAAAAGCATCATTAATGTATACCCCTAACTATCAAAAAGACTATTACCTGTATCTCGTCGCTGCAGATACAACCATTGGTATGGTTTTAGTGTAAGAAGATGACATAATTGAACATCCTATATAGTATTTGAGTCACAATCTTAATGATACAGAAAGCAAGTACTCTTATGTTGAAAATTTTGCTTTAGCAGCCGTTCAAGTGGTATAGAGATTTTAGCATTATATTCTCCTTTGTAAAACTACCGTTGTGTCAGATTGCAACCCTATGACATATATCCTGTCACGTCAATTGCTGGGGGGCAAATATTCCAAATGGATAGTCATATTGCAGGATTTTGATCTCGAATTCATCAAATCCAAATCAAAGAAATCTCTCGTCTTTGCATAGTTACTTTGCGACCTTCCCTCATCCTCCAACGATTTAACATCAGAAGCATCAATCATGGATGAGTCTCTGTTTCTGATATCGTCAAGTGATCCGTGGTATGGGGATATACTGGTCTATCTCCAGACCCAAGCTTTTAGGCCTAACACCTCTCACTCTGAACAACAACGTACTCGATACCGAACCAAAGATTATCTGATCGTTGGCAATACACTTTATCATTGTGGTGTCGATACGATTTTATGAAGGTGCCTCACGCATGGGGAGGCCGAAAAAGCTTTGAATAAATTTCATTTAGGTGCTTGTAGGGGGCATTTATCTAGTTACGCAATTGCACAAAAAATCTTACGAGCTGGTTACTTCTGACCAACCATATTCAAAGATTGCATACTTGCAATCAGAAATTGCCATGCTTGTCAGATTTTCGATCGTAAAACCAAATTACCACCTGCACCACTGCATCCAGTAGTAGCTGTTGGCCCATTCGCAAAATGGGGCATTGATTTCATGACATGTAACCCCACCTCGGTCGGGGGGCATGGGTATATTATAGTTGCTATCGACTACTTTACCAAATGGGAGGAGGCGATGCCTACATTGAACAACAGTGGAGAAATGGCTGCTCTCTTTTTTTTTTTCAATTGTATAGTTTCTAGATTCAGTGTACCACAGGCGATAGTTACAGATCATGGGTCGCACTTTCGCAATCACATGATGATCAAGTTAACTACCAAATTAGGGTTGTCCCATGATAGTTCTACTCCATATTATCCGTAGGCTAACAGATAAGTTGAAGCAATCAACAAAGTCCTTAAGTGCATGCTGCAAAGAATGATTGGAGTCCATAAGCGGAATTGGCATTTAATCCTGTACTTAGCTCTATGGGCATACCGGACCTCGGTGAGAAATGCGACCGGATTTACGCTCTTTCAGCTGGTGTATGGTCTAGAAGCAGTGTTACCAATTCAATGTGAAATCTCATCCCTCAAAATCGCAATCGACCTGCTACCCAAAACTTCTGAAGAGGAAGTTCATTTCTTGGAATTAATCCATCTGGATGAAACCCATCGTGATGTCGCATTAGCTAACGAAGCACATAAGAAATGCATCAAGGCACAATATGACAAAAATGTTAAGCCTCGTGTCTTCTTAGAAGGTGACCTGGTCTTGCTTTACGATTAGGATTCTGACAAATTAGGAGCAGAAAAAATTTGAACCATTATGGATGGTCCCTTACATCACTAAACGTGTATTGACAAAAGGAGCCGCCTATGAGCTAGTCAATTATGATGGGATTCCACTGTCACAACCCCGAAACGGGTTGTATCTCAAACACTTCTACGGTTGATTAAGTGGAGTGAACTCATTGTACATATGCTTTCATTGCATTTTTTGTGTGTTTTCTTTTAGAGTTGTCATTTTGGTTAGGTAATCCACTTCACATTTGTTGCAAGTGTCAAACTTTTTGGAGCCATTTGTTGTGTATGCCAACGAAGCTAGTCGTAGCACATAGAACCTATCTTCTGCAGCTTGGGCCATTTTCACCCCAAGCGGCGAGTTAGTAAGTTTCAGGGGGGTATATATTGGTCGATCGACACATCGATGAGTACAACGCGTTGATTGAACTCCTCTCTAATGCCATTTCACATGGCATACGCCAAATCATTGTTAGGCTAGATTCGCAGCTTGTTATTCTACAACTTACTAGTGTTTATTCTGTTCGGAATTTAGCTATTCATCGCATGTTCCTAAGAGTTAGGATTTGGAAAGACATTTTGATTTCATTCAATATCAACACATTTCCAGAAAATTAAACACATTGACTGATTCATTAGCAAACTATGTGTTAAATAGACATTTGCAGCATATGTAAAGAAAGTATTTCACATCAACATTTGCATTAGGATTCCATCACTTAGCCAAAATAAAACTCCAAAAGTCAAAATAGATAGATGTTTAAAGTTTTCACAAATACTTTGTGTCCAAGACAAAATAGGTCATTTGACCCTAGTAACTTGAAATGAATGCAGAAAAACATCCTAGACTAGTGTTGATGATAATAACAGGTCACCGCCTGTGCTATCATGCGCAGGAGCCTAGTCCAACGACTCGGTACACCAATGGTATGGCGTTGCAGCCTCACGGGTAGCTGATAAGTCCGAACATCCAGAATGTCGAGGGTCAAGCCCTGTACATGATCCTGCAATTGTGAAAGGGTCTCCACTATATCTAGATCTCTAAGGACTGCCCTCCCTACATCTTCCCCCGCCGGAGCATCCTCCTCTCGTGGGCATGCCACTGGTCGTACTGGTCCAATATTTGCATACACATATGAGTTCGTTTAGTCTTGGTAACAATAAAAAGCACACAAACAATTGAAAACTAAAAAGAAAGATGTGGTCAAATCATTTTACCTATAGCACTCCATTGCTCACCGGCTGGTAATGCCAAATCCGGATCGCCTCGGAAATCCATCCCTACATAGGGATACTTCGTGAATACCATCTCCTAGCGGTCGAACCACTCAAAGAAGGTAGATGAGAAGGAGATCTGTGACTGGCCATCATACCTAGCCATAAGGTCCACCCATCTCTACATCTGTGGTTCTTTCGGTGCAGGCAATCCCAATGAAATGTTTTGAGGTTGCATCAGTGGGATTCTTTCCAAAGCAAAGGAAGTCAATATAGATCCATAACCAAAGTTCTTGGTTTTTCCAGTCTTTACTTTGGACAGTTGATCTTTCATGATAGGAAGCACCGCATCACACCAGTTGAACACCTTCGGTTCTAGGCATTCCAAGGCATACTGCATGTAAGATCTGTTCACTAAATGTAAGCCCGCGCTGCCAGCCAATCTAGCAAGGGTAAAAAGAATGGTCCTCAAAGATTGATCAGTAACATCCCGGATATTAATCTTACCATCTCTGCTGGGTTGGGATCCATCCCTGTAGAACTGACGAACGTAATCTTTCACTGATTCACCCCCATGAGTAAACCCTGATAGTGAAAGGGGCGCCACGTCTTGAGAAACCCATCAGGAAATAAATATCCTCAATCGTGAAAGGAATGGATTTACCCCTGATCTGGAATACCTGGTCAATAGGATCCTAAGCATGGAGAAGATACTACAGCAAACTTATCTGTTGTCTCATGCTAGATAAGCATAAAAAAACTTCAGTAAACCACAGTTCCTTAATGCATCCGTGCCCTGGTCAAGTAAAGCAATCATATCCTCCTCTTCATGTTCTTGTTCTTACCATGAAATGACCATCTTGATCCAACAAATATCTAAAATACAAACATTAGGTGAGTTAGGATCCTTTTTTGAGCAAAAAATAGTTCAAATTTGATGAAAAACATTGTACAAACTTGCTCTACTGCGCCCATCTCACCTAGCCTTTGAGCAAGATGAGATGCATACTGTTTTACCTATTGGCAGCCCAGTATGCATCACACTTTTCGATATAGGCAAAGTGCGATGACTGAAGAGCAAAATATTCAAACCCTTAAGGCCCAAAAAGGTGAGAAAACTTGCCCAGAATTGAAAAAAGATGGAATGAAAATGAAGAGCTTAAGGATAGCTCCTACCTGGTCTTGACGGCGTGGAAAATGGTCCACAGAATCTCTCGATCGATTGATGAAATTGGGGGGGGGGGGGTGGAACTGCTTCAGAGCTCCAAAATCCAAAATTTCAAATGAAATGTTAAAACTACTTTTTATGTTTACTTTTCCAAAGTACTTCAAGTAAATGTTAGTTTAGTTCATTTTTCATCTATAAATATGTATTTTTAATCAATTTGATGGAGTTTTGAGTAGGTTGAACAACTGTCGACAGAATCTAACGTGCTAAACGGTGAAATGAACATCTTTGACCACCAAGAAAACTTTTTGTCTTCTTTTCAAGCTTTGATTCAAAAATGAAAAGAAACTATAGAGTCCTCTTTAAACCCTTTTCAGACTCATTAAGCATGAAAAGATTGTCGAGCGCTTGTCTTTTCCGGCTCGTTAAAGTACTGGAAATGTCATCCCTCCTATTTTATTTTATCCTTTTTCGGGCCTGAGGGATTATTTTACGAAAAAGAACTTATTGAGTTTTCTTTTTGTCCTTTTTCAAACTCTTTAAACATGAAAAGGACCAAGTTATCCTTGTCGTTAAACTCATTAAAACAATAACGACAAACTTGTCCATCTAGACGAGACCGAGTTTCACTATCGCTAGACTCATTAAAACATCAAATAGCGACGGGTTTGCCCGAAGGGCAAACTATAGAACAAGCATATGTTATCCTCCTCAAGCTTGACAAAAATAAAGAGGTACTGGTCAGCAATGACTAGGGAAAAAGGGGAAAAATCTTGAAGAAATTATGGTAGCAAGTCACTCTTGAACATGACACTTTCACTTCATCTCCATGATTGAGTTGGGTTGGGTTATTCCGTTCACCAGTCATCATACCATTGGTCTTTCATACCATCCATCTTTTGGGGTTAACACTACCAATTCATCTCAGTGTCACTGACATGTTCAAGAGAAGTCATCCAGTTAATGTCTTACACACTGCAATACCTCCAACCTTCATTTTTCATGACCGCCATTCCTGAACCTTGTGTTGTCAGTTCATTTTCACCTCCAAAAATTATTTGCTTCGTTTCATGTCGTAGATGTGGGATACATCAAGGCCCTCCTACGACGATTCGCTTCTTGTCGACATCAGCTCATTGTCCAAGAAGTTGACTTAGAAACACCCTTCCAGTGTTTTGAAGCTTGCATACATCAATGGCAAGTTTCTCTCTTCCGGCGACAGGTTGACATCAATGGCCTTCGGCCGAAAGATTTTGCGTGGTGCTCGACATCGGATCATATATTCACACCACGTGAAATATACTGTAGTACCTTGAGGATCATTATCATTATCGGTGATCCCTCTCGAGTTTGTTAACAACTTACATCATTGGCTGGTAATCAGGCGATGTCTTTCCATGTTCGACCTCAGAACATCTCTTCACATGGTTTGACTTGTAAATCAAGCAAAGATTGAACGAGTTTGAATACCCTGGATCTAGTTTCATCCATCCGAGCTACGATATATTTAGGGATACAAAAACATCAAATGTACATATACTCTACATGGATGGTCATCCTAATCATGGATTATGACTCTATATCTGTAGAATCACAAGTCTGTATCTGCAGACGACTATCTGATCTATGTACATGAAATGAAAATTTATAAAGCTGAGCATGGGAATGCCTCCCTCAGCTAAGTCATGAAAAATTATAATATCATGATGTATTATATCGTAATTTTTGCAGGTCACCTTCCAGTTCGAAACTTCAGATCCTCATGATAAAGCATTTCACCCGGCATGAACATTTACGACCTCATGCTTTAGGGGGCAACTGTTATAGACATATTTGGGCACATCAACCCCAAATGCATATGTCGATGCATTAGGGCTCATCAACCCCTAAACGAGTTGTTTCATACCCTTAAATAACTAAGTCATCTGAATACATCATTCCCCAAAAGTTCCATCTCAGAAATCATCCAAAAAGTGCCTAAACTGAACCATATTTGAAAGCCCTATGTTAGGGTGAGATGCATACTACCTGCTACACTATCAAAGTGCGATGCATACTATTTAAACCTTCTATAGGGTGTGATGGGCGAGGATGGACAAATTTCTAGGACAGTTTGTTAGTTGGTTTCTCATGGAATCTTCTAGAAACTTCTCCTGTGCCACTTGTCTATCCAAATTCGCCCAAGGATGAATAAGGGAACTAGGAAACCATATCCAATTCCCCTCTCTTGTGGAAATAATTTCAACAAATGGAATGACATTCATCATCCCCACTGATGACTCATCTTGTTGCAATCATCTATAAAAGGATCTCCCATCCAAGAGATCAGAGGGTCGAATTGTTGTGAATTGCAAGTAAGTGTTGCTAGTGTTGGTATTGAGGAGAGAGCATTGTATTCTTGTTGGTGTGCTATTGCTAATTCATGAGGTGAAGAAGGATTGAAGCTAGGAGGATGGCACTGGATCAAACAACTGGGTTGTAATTCTCCTTATTATCAATAAAGTTCTTCAAGTTTTTTCCCAATTGATTGTGTAATTGTGAATGCTTTCATTTGTTCATTATATATTTGATTCTATAATGTTTACGCTGTAATAGATTACGATGCTTTGATAGTTCTTTGTTGCTGTACTTGTATAGGTACTCTCCAAGTGTGTTAAGTACGGGAGGAGTTACGAGATCTGCCAAAGGAGAGGGAGATCAGGCAAGGATCAAGCGAAAGTTCCAAGTTGGTTTCTATAATCTTTCTCTTATCTATTACACATAGGAAAGATCATTGAATTGCTTTAAACTGTTGTTTCTAGGGTAGCTGCCAAACCTAGAGGGTTAGTCGTTCAACAAGACACTAATTTTCCGAGAAATAGAAACTTGATGTGAAAGTTATTAAATGTATCTTCATAGGTTGTTGTTTTGATCATAAAGCTTATTAGTTGTTTGATATATGCACTCATAAAATATTTGCAAGTATAGATGTATTATTTCATGATCTCGTAGATCAAGGCCATAAGAATGAAAAGTATAATGCATGGAATATCCCTTTTCAGTATGATGGTGTCAAATAGGAAGCAGGTGATGAATAGGAACAAAAAGAGGAGGAAGAATCCAGTGACATAGACACCTCTAGCAGCCACAACACACCCAAAAGAAGAGATGATTCACCATGAACTAGGAGAAGAGATGAAAGTAGTGAAGTACTAAGAAAGTCATCTCGTCAAACTCAACCACCTGTAAGATTTAAATATTATGCCTTAATGACTAAAGTTATGAATGTCATAGAACCTTTGCATTTCAAGGAAGCTAACTAACATAAAGAGTGGAGAGTTGCAATGAAGGAAGATTATGATTCTATAATGAAGAACGATACTTGGAAACTAATAGAATTGCTTGAAAATAAGGAACCCATAGGATTCAAATGTTTATCCAAACCTAATTCTAAAGCTTATGGAGGTATAAATAAGTATAAGGCCATGTTAGTTGCAAAAGGCTACTTAGAAAAAGAGGGAATTGATTAGGAAGAGACTTTTGCACCCATAGCTAAGTTAAATACAATTCAATTGATGATTGTTTTAGCTATGACACATAAATGGAAACTATATCAACATGATCTTAAGTCTGCCTTCTTGGAAGAGTAACTAAAAGAACAAGTATACCTTGTTCAACCATAAGAGTTTGTTAAAAGGGTCAAGAGCACCTTATTTGCAAGTTAAAGAAAGCATTATATGGATTGAAACATGCACCAAACACATAGTCTGTGAAAATTGATTCTTTCTTTCTTCAGGAATGTTTATGAAAAGCAAAAGTGACCCCAATATGTATATCAAGTCAAATCAAAAGGGGCATGTTATTGTGATTTACTTGTATGTTGTTGATCTAATTATAAAAGGTAGTCCTTTTAAGTTAATTAATGAAGTTTCATGACAATTGCCACAGGAGTTTGAAATGAGAGACCTTGGTGAATGGAATTATTGCTTAGGTCTTGAGATATGGAGTGAAGGTGCACAAACCTTAGTTAGATAAAGTAAGTATATCAGAGAGTTAATAAATAGATTCAAAATGGGCCAATGTATGGCAACATCAATACCATTAGAACAGAATGCCAAACTCTACAGTAATGATGGAACAAGAGAGGTGGATGGTACATCTATAACACCCTCCTCCCACATTTACCCAAGTTAAAAGGTCCGTTGGGGTAAACATGTGATGAGAGGCTTCTATTATGTGATTCAACTCCCCATGTATAGTTAAGGAAGTGGAACTGACAAAATAAAAGCATCTTGACCTTCCACACATGTTATGGAACCTTCAGGAGCCAACTAACCCTTCCAGGTGATCAACCCTTGAGACAACTTGAAATTTCACTGATCTGGATCCTCAGTTGCTTCAATGACAAGCCATGCATGTGACTAAGGCCTTCCAATTTCTCCCACAGCAAGGCATGCCAATGACTATGGACTTTTTCAGCCATTTTTTAGCTAGCGAATATGGATTCTGAACCACTTTTTTAGGGCTAAGTCTCAGGCCACTGCCCAGAACTTCATGGAACTTTCAAAAATGGTAAATAAAAATGGAATGAGGCTACTAATGTAATCATTGGTACAAGTACTTGATCTAAACCCTACTCTACATGACAGACATTTCGTAAAACATGTCACAGATATGTAATCTACAGGTCATAACAACAGATCTAAGCATAGGGGTCTCATACTCATATGAGATTTGTAAACAAGCATTGTTGCCTTATCACAATAGTTGCACAGTGATATATTAGGTCATATATTCATTGTACATTCATTTTCTAGGCAAAACATGATGAGATCCATACATCAAGTCTATCATAAACATGAGCATAACTAGCATACAACCAACATAAATAGCAAGGATACAATATCCATAAGAATCACATATGAACCAGTACATTACACATGAAATACCAAGGAGAAGGAGCTATTATTAATGAATGCATAAGCCAACTAGCTCTGGGACTTCCACGAACCACCCGACCATAGATTGGGCTGAACCAAATATTGCTTTCAGCCAATCACCTTGGTGCCATATTCCAAGCGCGAGTGTGGGACTCACAATAAAACCAACCAGGGCTTCCCGAGTCCAAACCACCTCAACCCTCATCAATAGAACTAGGCTTTACCGCAATCCCCACCAGATCACTAGTCCCTAAACCAACATGGATGCCTCCTTATCTCTCCACCTAAACCACGAGGAATTTGTTCGACTCAACCTCTCATCTTTATTGTGTATTTTGTCATTATCGGTCAAGGGATTCCTAGGCCTACGACGTCACCACCCTCTGGGCTTTATTGTGTATCCTTCCATTATCAGTCAAGATTCCTAGGCCCAATCAAGGGTATTCACTAATGAGATTTACCGTGTATCCTGTCATTCATTAGTCAAGGGATTTCTAAGATCAATCAAGGTGTTCACAACCAAGCTTTACTCTGTATCCCATCCTAGCATACCTAAGCCTTGTGAACAATCCTGAGACCACCCCACTCAACTTCGAGTCCATCCAGAAATCCATTGCAACCAAATACAATACAACCCCCCACACCATGGCTATCTGGAAATGGCAAGGCAAGGTAGAAGAACATTGTCACACCTGACAAAACCCACATCGGTGATAGGAAGAGAACCAAGAACACACATGCATGTACCATGCATGCCACATCTAGCAAGGAAATCACACATGCAAATTGATACCTACAAATAATCCCATTGTAGATGCTTGATCTTGCTCTTCCTTGCTTGATCTTTGATTCCCTTTGCCTTCTTTGTCCTTTTTTTGCTTTCCTTGATCCAATGCCAGAGTGCTCCAAGAATTCTCTAAGTGTCCATTTGTGAGAGAGAGAGAGCTCCAAACAAATAAAAAATAAAAATATTGTATTGATCATCATAATCCTTTTTGTTAATGAGGCCTCTATTTTCTTCATTTTCCTCCTCACATGCAACCTATGACTTTTCACCTTCCTTTTCTCCTAATTTCCATTATTTTCATAAATAAAATTCTAATTAAGCCTTTGTCATTTCCTTAGCCATAATAAACCAAATGAACACCCACTAGGATGTTTTGCCCAACATTCTGCTTGGAATACATGTCTCATGACCTTGGTTATTAGTTTTGCCTTTATTAACTTTATTACATGGATTTTTTACCGAGGTTGTTACGAAACCCTCCCCCTTGGGGGGACACCGTCCTTAATGTTCAATGACACCTATAAACGAACAAGACCACTAAAAAGAAAAACATACTGACCATGGAACTTTATAACTTAGCTCGATGCAATATTTACAATGATCAACTTGTTGAAAGTAAACTAACATGACAACCATAATGACATGACACCCATACTGCTTATTGGAGCTTTATAACACAACTCATGGCGATATTTACATCCATATACATATGTACATATACCAAAACATATGCCAAAAACATTCGCTCAACCAGTGAATAGAAAATGATACATAGCCCGCATCTGATCCACCATTTCCCATGTAGCTTTATCAGGCCCAAAGTGCTTCCACTGCCGTTTAACTTGCTCGATTGTTCAGTTCCGAAGCATGAGCATCCTTCTCTGCAATATACACTAAGGCTCCAGTTGGAATTCCCCATTTGGTTCCACCTGTAATAGAGACCAGTCAATCACATGATCAACATCTTTAACATACTTCTTAAGTAATGACACATGGAAAACATCATGGATTTTCACCGTTGGAGGCAGTGTAAGGTGATATGCTACTGGTCCAATCCTTTCAATAATCTTGAAATGTCCACAAAACCGAGATGCCAACTTGACACATGATCCAATCCTCAAGGAGATCTTCTTAGGCTTGATGTGCAAATACACCTTTTCCCCAACCTGAAACTCCTTAAACATCTTATTCTGATCTGCATAAAAATTTTGTTTGTCTTGTGTTTCCTTTAGATTATTATTGATTACCATCATTTCTTGTTACATCTTTGCCAACATATCTGGTCCTATCAACACCTTGTTCATTGGATCACTCAAGATGATGGGGGTATTACAACTCTTCCCATACATTGCCTCGAATAGACTCATCCTCAGTGACTCTTGATAACCGTTATTGTAAGCAAATTCAACCAATGGAAGGTACTCCTCCCATATCCTCTATTGATGCATCACATACATCCTCAACATGTCCTCCATATCATGTTGACCTTCTCTGTTTGTCTATCTATCTGCAGATGATAAGTTGTGCTAAAGGACAACTCTATCCCCAAACCTGGAAACAACTCCTTCCAAAACTTGGAAGTGAACTTAGCATCCTTGTCTGACACAATATTCCTTGGAACACCATGCAGCCTCACTACATCTCGGAAGAATACTTATGCCACATCACTAGCTGAATGCATAGATTTTACTAGAATGAAGTATGTTACCTTTGCCAACCTATCTACCACAATGATGATGTAATCATGTTGTCTATATGTCCTCAACAAACCTGTGATAGAATCCATGGAAATGACCTCCCATTTCCACTCTGGAATCAATGTCAACTGTAGTAGTCCACCTGGATGCTTACATTCTTCTTTCACCTACTGACAGTCCAAACATCTAACCACAAAATTTGTCACGTCCTTCTTCAAATTCAGCTAATGATAAAACTTCTTCACTATTGTCTATGTCTTTTGGTATCTTGGGTGACCTGAATACGATTTTGCATGAAATTCTCGTAAGATAGTCTTCTTAAGCTCATTGTTGTCTAGCGCATATATCTCACTACAAGAAAAAAGGACATTGGTGAGGGGTGAAAAATGTCACCATAAGCTCATTGGTGACGGTCAAAAGAGCCTTTGTCACCAAAAACTGAACGTCACCAAAGGTGGTGTCGCCAAAAGTATAGGTGTTGTAGTGACATTCAAAGTCCGTCACCAATAATGATTTATAATGACGGATAACAACCGTCACCATTTCATATGAGCAATGGTGATGGACCATAGCCTTCGTCACCAAAAACTGAACGTCACCAAATGTGGTGTCACCAAAAGTATAGGTGTTATGGTGACATTCAAGGCACGTCACGAATATTGATTATAATTATAGATAGTGACCATCACCATTTAATATAAGCAACGATTTATTGTGATGGATCTTCCATGGCCGTCACTATTAGTGCATATATATGGTGATGTTCGTTGACCGTCACCATTTCATATCAACAACAACGATTTATGGTTACAAACCTTTGAGAGCCGTCACTATTGATGCGTATATATGGTGGTGTTTGTTGACCGTCACCATTTCATATTTTGGTGAGGGGAAAAAATGTCACCAAAGCTCATTGGTGATGGTCAAACGAGCCTCTGTCACCAAAAATTGATTGTCACCATTCCATATGCATGTCAGGGCACGATGGAATCGAACCACCAATCTCCTGCTTGTGAAGCAAGTGCTCTTCCATTGAGCTAGCACCCCTTAATTAATTAGACTTTTAAAAATTAGACCTTGAAACTTCATAAATTGTAAAATCTACAAATTTCAATAAATTGAAGTCTCGACAATATTTTACTAAACAAGCAAAGTGACATCAAAGTTGCAAGTCCTTGCCTAATGGTTATGGAAGTTATGAAAATTGGGTGGAGGGAAAAATAATTATGTATAAAAGAATCAATATGTTTAGTTGAATACTAAATTAAAAGTGAAACTTTGAAGGCATTTATAATCTATAAATGACCTATAACTAGCAAATGCACCAAATATTGCAAAGGAAATGTCATAATTGAATAGCATATGGAAGAAGAACATTGATGAAGACAGATGCAGTATGTCATAGGTTGAGTGAAAGAAAAATCTCAATGTTGTTGTTGTTTGGTGTTTAGATATCTGAATGATATCTAAACTTCTGTGCAAATGTAACGCGGATCTTCGAAAACC